>JANKKB010002319.1:28972-54320 GCA_026225775.1 Bursera palmeri
AGAGTATGTACTATTTTCTAACATTTTGTGAAGTGACCATTGGGAAGAAGGAAGAAATGAGAAACACAAGTAAATAAAACCCTTGCAAAATAAACACCAGAGCCTCACAATCCATCAGAAGGCGAGGGGCAAGTTCTTAAGAGTATCTAGTATTTAATATGTTAGCAGTATAAGAAAAATGGGTTCTTTAGCTTTGGTTTGTTTCGTACTTTGGAAAAAATTGATTTAGAGTTCTGAAGGACAACATAAACATTTTTTTTTTGTTTAAATTTTCATACTATTTTATTTGTACAGAATGGATGAATTTGTGCTGATAGGGACCTCATCAGAAAGCACTTCAAAGAGTTTGAGCTTAGATAAGGCTAGAAATACGGCTTTAAAGCATATTGAAGCTTTTGTTCATACGTTTTCTGATCAACAAGCATTTACTACTGCTTCTGCATCTTCTGCTCCAGCAGCTTTGATACAAGTAACAGAAAGAGCTCGTATTCAAGAAGCAGGACATTTGAGATGCAGGTTTGCTCTCTCTCTTGCTCAAATTTTCTGACCATAATAGGAAGTTGGAGGAAGGAAGAAATCAGGACATTCCTACCTGGTGTGTTCAAGAAAGAATAAATGAGGAGCAAAATTCTTATTCTCTATGAGCTACCTGATATCCTGTATGGTTGGTTACCCATATTGAACATGGCATGTTAAATATTTTAGTCAATCTTCTGGCAGATTTTGTGTGACGTACCCATATGAGAAAAAGACAGATAGGTAGGAGATGGGGATGTAACATATTTCTTCTTCAAGTGGAAGAAAGAGAGAGAGAGAGAGAGAGAGAGGGAGGAAAAAAAGAGGAAGAAGAATTAATCTCTGTATGTGGATTTTTTTAATTATTTTAATTTTTATTTCTTTAAAATTATAAATTTTATTTTGTTTTTATGTTTCTTAGTGGAGCTGAAATTGGAAGATTCATCACCATGCTTCGAAATCCTTCTTCTATACTCAAGGCATGTGCAGCATTTGCTCTTCTCCAGGTAATATTTAGCACTATTTTTGGGTTCTCAAAGATTTCTATCCTTGGCCTTTTGGTTCCATATTCCTTCCTATTTTCATTTGAAAGTTTGATAGATAGTATTCTACTTGATTGTGAGTTCATGTATCTTATTATCTCATTGCAGTTTACCCTTCCTGGTGGCCGGCATGCAACGCATCATGCAAGCCTTATGCAGAGTAATGGGGCAGCACGTGTTCTGCGTGCTGCAGCTGCTGCTGCAACCGCTCCGCTTGAAGCTAAAATATTTGCCAGAATTGTACTTCGCAATCTTGAACACCACCACCACCATGTAGAACCATCAATATGAGGAAGATATTTCAGGAATACATTTTTCCTGAAGTTGTCAGTGAAACTATTTTTGTTGTGCTATGGAGCCCGCTTAGCAGTGATATAATAAACCGTAAGGATAGTTTCTGCTGTGTAAGATATGTATGAAAGAAAATCATGTGCCCAAGCGATACTGCTTAATCTTTTTTTTTCCCCTCCCTCTATTTGTTAGGGTATTTAGAAGGTTGTTCAGTCAGATTTGGAGTCATCTTTTTCCCCTTTTTGTAACAAAGCCTTGCATATTGAAGGTATTTTAATTGGGGGATTGGCCTAAGCATGACTTACCTCATTATTTTTTGTTTATATTCTTTATGACAATATCTTCTATATAATCATAAATGATAAATGATAAAGTTGTTTTAGACTTTAACATATGGCTTAGGTTATGTAAGTTGACAGTATTTTAGATATATAGCCTTTGTGGTCAGTTACAGTGCAGGTAATGATGGTATGTGGTGGGTTGTGTTGGTATGGATGTTTGTGGGTACTTTTGGTGATAGGTGCAGCAATATCTGATATATACTGCAATTAATAGTACTGATATAGATGTAGTCTAACGAAAAGGTTACTAATCTCCGTCAAGTGTTTCTAATCAAGTTTTGTATGGCCTTTGGAGGTAGCTAGATAGGAGTTTCTATAAATAAAATTGAGTATAACCTAACTACATGAATATGAATATGAATATGAATATGATAGGTAAAAGACACGCTCAGATGGGTTGTCAATGAGCAGGAGAACGTCTCTAATCCGAAGTTACAAGTACAAGTGGAAGCATGCAAATACATTACTCAATAAGGCATTTTCAGATCTTATATAATAGATGGCATGCTATCACGTGGTATTTAATTCGAGTAAAATAAACTTGACAGTTTGCAGCCATCGTCGTTCAATGATGTTATCAACAATATATAATATAATGTTGTCATGTTCATGTCCTTAAGATAATTTACTGCAAAACAGATAGATTTGTTGAAAATACTTACCAACAACTTTATCTAAATTAACATCAGACCCCTAATTTTTAAATTTTAAACAGAAGTTAAAACAGATTTCCATAAATTAAAAAAAATACCATTTCTACCCTCCCTCTGCTCATCACCACCCGCACCCATTGCACTTCTTCTTCTCCATCTTTTTTTTTTTTTCTTCTCTTTTTCTTCACCACCTCCCTCACCAGTCCCCTCCTCTCCATTCAATTCCTCCGCTTTCCTCAAATCACACCACCCCAACAACCATATATCTCCTGATTTGGATCGATATTATAATTATCCTCCGTTGATTTGAAATACCTCAAGCCTTCATCCACAAGTCCGGCATGGCTGCAAGCACTCAAAACTGCCATAAACACAATCATATCAGGTCTAACAGCAGTTGGGTTGATCAAAAGAAGATCTTTGATCCAAAAATAAGGTAAATGATGGAAGGAGGGGTGTGATCGGAGGTGATGTTAGAGGGGAAAGTGGAGAGAGTATGAGAAACCGGTTGGGTTGGGGGTTTGGAAGGGGCTGGCCAAAAGAAAAGAGGAAGGGGAGCGAGAGGAGGAAGAGAAAAGAGAAGAAAGAGGTAATAATAAAGATGGAGCAAATGGCTAGTCGGTGAGTTTGCTGGAGAAGAAGTATAGGAAGAAGATAAGGATCGGCTGAGAAAGAAAAGAATAAAAAAAATTATGGGTTTTTTTAATAACTTAAGAAGAAATTTTTAAAAAATATGGGGCGGTGTGATTTGACGAAAGCAGAGGAATTGGATGGAGAGGAAGGGGCTGGTGAGGGACGCGGTGAAGAAAAGAAAAGAAAAAGATGGAGGTGAGGTGAAATGGGTGCGGGTGGGAGATGAGAAGATAGATGGTGAAAAGCAAAAAGGATATAAATGGTACTTCCTAGTTTTATAAAAATCTGTTTTAATATCTTTTAAAACATTATAGGATAGTTATGAGTGTTTTCTACGAACCTATCTGGGAGTTGAAAGTAAATACCCCATTTTATTTGTCTAAACAGAGATGAAAATCTTGAGAACCCATTTCTGTATGAACATAGCTTTATGTGAAATTAAAGCTCCATTTTATTTGCATTGTGTACAAATTGAAGGGGAATTGAGTGACAAAGTACACGACAAAGCGGGAGACAGATATATTATAATTGGTTAGACAAAAAATTAGAGCAATTATATTTAATTGTGTAATTGAAAAATTTCTATATTCAGGTGAAACTTTTCGATTGTTTTCTTTTGATTTGTCTGGATTTTATTGACAATGATCTGCTTTGTAATGCTCCGTGTACTTGATGAAGAGATGATAGGAGAAGAGAGTAGTTTTTCACCCGTTTAGGTTACATTTGTCGCTATAGCTCGAAAATTAAAATATTACTTGGACCATTATGTTTCTCCTTTGTCCTGAAATCTAATAAACATACGCAATTTGTAGTATAGCAAACTCCTTTGTTGCTTCTAAAATTCTTTCGAAAATATTACAAAGATTATTATAGCAAACTCCGCGGTCCATGGAGGGTGAGAGTGATAGTAAGGAAAACTTGAGGGTCCATAGAGTATTTCAATTACATAATAAGGTAAATAAGTGTTACATTCAATGATGGTTCAAGAGAGAATGAAAAAATCATGGAAAGTGTATTGAATAACTTAGGACTGCAGATTCCTTAAGTTTACTTATCCTCATCAAGAAGAGGGAGCTTAATTATACAACAGATAGCAAATATTGATCCTCACTGAACCTACCAAGATTCATAAAGAAGTTCCACATTGATGAAAGCCATCCGTGAGAGTGAGATGTAGATTTTGTTTGCATCGGCTGTGTTGATACTTGGTCCTCCAAGTAAGGCACTATGTACTTTTTCATGTCACTTCGAGAGATCTGGAGATGATTCCCAGAAACATTTATGAATTTGACTTTCCCAGCCTCATCCAAGGTTCTCAAACCTATCCAGTCTTCAGTGTAGAGTGTGGTCTGCAAAGAACAAATATGTACCACAAAATTAACTGTCCTCATTAACTAACAAATGGGAATAAGGAAAAACTAGATTCTGAAGAACAGTATTGACAGTCCCTCCAAAATTTTCCTGTTTTGCTTGGATTTATGCATGTTTACATAGCTGACAATCCATAACATATCAAAACTTTAATTCACAAGCATAGACTTCCAGGTTGACAATGAATTCCGAAAAGTAGACTTTCATTATTGTCTATTAAAAGCAGGAAATGGGCAGAATTAATAATTTTCAGCCGCTAGTCATTGATAAACAACACTGCTCTGATCAGGTAACCTCAAAATATAAAATATGTAGATTACCTCATTTGCAGGTAAAATAGTATCGAAGGATCCATCTGGATAATACCCAAACCAGGAGGTTTCCTTGGGTATCAAAACTGTGTCTTGCTCAAACTGAGTCATGAAGACAAAGAAAGAGAAAAGAATTAAAGATTTTTATGATGACTTATATTACATGAAATATAAATGCCAAGGAATGTTAGAGAGGAAAATTGCAAACTCAGCAACTCAGCAACTCACCATGATAAGCACCAAACTTTCCAAGCTAGCAAAACGCTCCTTATAAGTGGAATTTATTGTGATTTCATTATTAAGTTTTGGGAGAAATTTACATCCTTCGAGATAAGCAGTAATGTCCTGAGTGGAAAAGAGAAGGAGATATCAAAGCTCTTAGTCTGAAAGACAGTTGAAGCAAATATACAGGAGGTTGCAAAATTTGAGCACACATAAAATTAAAACTGGCAAAAGATATTCTTCATAAATTCACGCTCTGGTCTTTTTTTTTTTTTAAAAAAAAAAAAATTTAAAAAGAAGAAGAAGATCAATGAAACAACAAATAGAAGCTCAAAATAATATTGTAAAGGAGCTATTTCAGATTCCCTACTCCTTTTCACACTAATTTTGCCAAAAATTGACATGGCAGCCAACTTAACACAAGCATGGGTGTGTCACTTGACAGTTTGACGCATCATAAACTTATAATATAACAATGAATATCTAATGCAAAATCAGTTTTGGTACTAGTTGGTCTGCAATTATTAAATATCTTGGTGAATGAAGTGGTTATAATTTCCTAACGGGCTAAGCCATGTTCCAGCTAGCAAAACTATCAACCACCCCACAACAGAAGAAACATCTTTTAAACTAAACCAAATCATGGTACTTACAGTTGGTATTTTAAGATAACCACTTGGAGCCAGGTGTTCCTGTCAGAGGTCATATCCAAATGCTGTTAGCTGCCACATGCTGTTAGCAAGAAAGAATTTTGACAATGAAGTTGCAGAAGAAGAATCTATCTTAGGTAAGAATGAAGTCAGATGTCATAGCAATTGAAAAAGTGAATTTGCAACTGACTTTTACTGGTGCAGGATTAATTTTTTGCACTTACTCCGGATGGACAGACATTGTCTTTCACTTCATCACAACAAATATGATAGTGATGAAAATGTGTGACTTGAAAGCTAAAGAAGAATTTCATACCTGTACAAAGCTGCCGTATATCTCTAATTTAATTAAGCTATCCACAAGAATGCAGATCAAGCCAGACTGCAGAAATTGAGCATATCAAATCAGACTGCAAATGGGCTAAAAGATAAAAACAAAGGAGTGGTTTCTAGATCCATTACAAGTCAAAAGCTAAATATCTTGAGCCATGACTAGCACCAAACAAATTGAAGAATGAAATGGACCAAGTCAATATAAGGTGAAGGGAACACTTACTCCACAGAATGGAATTGAAGCAGTACCAGCATGGATACCTGCCAGTGATATAAAATTCTTTACCTGCTCCACATATATATAAAAAATAAAAAGGTTGTAATGTCAAATTTAAATTCTAGAGATTAGTAACTTAGTGAAATGTGAAAGAAAAGACAACCGAAGTAATAAACATCTTATAGTTGCAGAACAAACAAAAGAAGAAGATAGAGACTATTGCAGGTACGAGCTCAAACTGTGGATGGAGGGCACCAAAAAATTAGCCAGAAAAACAAACATTTTCTGCAAAATCTGAACCATTTTGAAGAGAAAAGCTTTTGTTTGGTATGTTTAGCTGAACCCTTTAAATACCATCAAAGCAATAGCAACAAACAGAGATGAGTTTAATAACTCATAATAGATAGGAGTAGAAAATAAGCAATTCATGTAGTTTTCTGCTATACTACATGAATTCACCTAGATTAACTTTCTTGGACACCTTGGTACAGCATAGCATAAGCCATTAATATAGCTACAGAGATTTGAGCACCCACAGAGATAAGTAGATACCTAATTATAAATGATAGTGTCATATACTCATAATGAAATGAGTCAAAGAGTATCTCCACATCAAATTGACTATTTATTATTAAAAAGAAACAAGCTACAAATGAGAAAAATAATGAAACTGGTTCTTACAGGAGGTCCTCCATCACAAAATTCAACAATCCCTCGACCAATCATGTTACCCTACAAAACAAAAAGATCATATAAAATGCTAACCAAAATATGTAGAACAGTCAAATTTAAAAATATGTTCTGATAGCGGCAACCAAATAACAAAGACATGGAATTACAGATGCTTGAAATGACAATCAAATGCAATTTGTAGTACAAGCCGAATAGAACTCTCAAATTTAACAAGAAGGATAATCCACTCTTTACCAAGCCAAACAGATACTTATGGGTAAATAAGTATTCTGCTCTTTATACACTAAAAAATGGCCTAACGAAATAGAGATAAGGAACAGAAATATATAAACTTATTTATGTTTAAAGTAATGTTACACATTCCAAAATTTTATGCCAAATCATACAAAAAAAACGAAGTAGCATTAATTTAAGGTTATCACATCATTTATCATATCATCCCACTGTTCACTTAATGATCATTATGAAATCCACACCACTTGGGATGCAAATTTGGGATAGAAATTTGGATAAGTAGCATTATTCTTATTTTTAAAGGGAGAAAATGTATAAGAAAAAGAGAGAGGAGATATATAGACTCTTCACCAGAAAATTGATGTATAAGCTGTAATAAAACTCGAGTGCCTACCAAGTATCAATTACAAAATATAGGAGAATGAGGGCCGTCAGATTGTTCCTTATGGATAACAAATAGCATTTAAATGGCATATGCAAGTGATAGTTTCGATGGTCCAAGTATGTTGCAAACCTCCCTAAGTTAATTACCTGAGAAAGTCCAACTATATTGTAACCTTCACTAAGTTCACTTATATTCTTCACCTGTAACATGGAAATTTGACAAGAAGCAAGGTAAATTCAAATGCTGAAAACATTCATGTGAAAAAACATGTTACCAGGATAGCTTAATGACCTTCTCACAAGCAATTGCTGTCTGCAAGAAAAATAATTATACATTAAAATTTGACTTATTAAATATAAAACATTGTAGACGAAAAGAACTACTAATATTATCTATTCAAGTATAACCTGTTCCAAAAGGGGCACAGTCCAGGAGTCCCATGATCCATCTCCAATTTCTCTACAGTGAAGCAAGAACATCAAGAAACTTCCATATCAACAAAAGAGATGGCAGCAGCAGTGTGCAGAAAAAATTTATGACCAAATTCAGGCAAGTGAATGTTTATCTTATGAGCATATAATGTGAAATTTCACTTCTTTTTATGTTTTTCTGGGAAGAAGTATACAGTATAAAACAACTTAGCCACTTAGAAATGTACATATAAACAAGGTCAGCTACTCCATGTCCTACGACATAGAGGCTTGCAATTTCTTCCATCTTGGGAAGTATTATGTCCAACTTGATCTAGTCTCTATGCGTTAGACTTAAGATTGAAAGACAAATTACCAAATAACAGAAGTAAATGCAAAAATAAGAGCGTACACGCAGTATCCTTGAGAACCAGACCAGTTGCTTAAAAGCTCGGTGAAGTGAGTGACTCCTTTATTACTGCATTTATCACTGATGCCTGCAATGGACCACATATAGAAGTTCAGTGTTTATGAGTTCAGCTATGTAGACATACAATAGAATTTTATAAGAGAAAATTTGTATAAAATATCCTTCACATGGACATGCTCATCTTTAAAAATCCCTCACTAACTAATGTCAAAATAAATTCTAATGGTTGCCTGTTGTGAAAAGAAAGTGAGCAAAGAATGGCACAATCAAACAAAAAGAAGAAAGAATTACAGAAGAAATAGTCACAAGCCATGCATAACAGGCTTAGTTGGAAGTAAAAGTTAGAGAATTACCATGCAAAACAATGAAAGGAACGGAGTGGGAGAGTGGGATGAGACAGAATGCGAAGATGAGGGAGATAGTAAACGAAGTTACATGAGCCATTGCTGCTGTCTAACGACGGGACAAAAAGCGTTAAAGATTCTTAGTTGACCAAAATCATTCACTTATAAGGATCTTGGGAGGCACAGAAATTCTGGGTCTTAGCTTCTTTTGTGACAAAACAAGAAACAGAGCAAGAGAGATGGAGTTAGATTGCTTGACAGCCTGGGGGACAATGCGCCAACTACCATTCGTATATCCTAGACCAATTCCAGTTGTACGAAGTCTAGAGAACACTATGGCACCTTCACGTTACTCCAGAGCCGTGCGGCCACGCGCCAAGGTTTTTTTTTTAAAATTTAATACTAAATTGGAAATTTTCTTTTTCTTTAGTTAAATAATGATAAAAAAAAGTTAAAATTAAGGTTTCATATTTTCAATTTTTTTTTTTAATTTCCATAAGTTTTCTAGGTGTCATCCTTTTACACGTGCACAATAAAATTTTTGAAATTGCTAAAACATAAATTTAATTCTAATTTTCTATGTATTAGTTAGTTAAATGGCCCATCATCAAAATTAACATCTGTCTCCAACAAGCAGACGCATTAATTGCACATAAAAGCTACCATAAGCAAGATCCTATTCTTCTACAGATAAATTGACGATATTGTTAAATAATTAGGTATGAGTACAAATTTAGCCACGCACAATGTGACAAGAAGCATAATAATGTACAACAATTTTAATGTTATATACACAAGACTGGACAAAAATTGCTAAGAAATTATGGAATAGCATGTTAATAAAAGTACAATCCAGCATTCAACCCTAAACCCTAAACTCCATTCAATGAATCTTCGATACTTTTTCCTCTCCATACATACAAAGTCTATTCCTCTAAAATTCTTCCCAAAAAAAAAATAAAATAAAATAAAAATCCTTTCATGCATTATATGATCTTACAAAGCTAGCTCCCGGAAAAACCTTGATGTCATAACTGCTACAGAGATATTCTGTCATCAGTTTGAAACATTGTACCATCAAAAAGTGCACACTGAATGTCCTATACTTAAATCTTCTTGATAAGCAAGTTTAAGATCTTCACTAATATTGACAACTACTGTCTTGTCCTCTCATGTGCATCCACAGGTGCCTCAAGACTGACTCTATCAATTCCCACTGCGGATGCATTCTGTCTCCACATAAAAACTCCGAAACCCTAAAATCAATCTCAATAACACTGCAACCAACTTCTTTTTTTACCCCATTGCTCCTCATTAGTCCTTTAATCTCCTCTGCGTCTCCCCATCTTTCCTCTGTGGCATACAAATTTCTCAACATGACATAGTTCCCATCATTCCAGGGCTCCATATCAACAACCTTTTTTAATACTCTCTCTGCCCTTGCAACATCCTTCGAGTACCCACACGCACAGAGAAAAGAACTTAGAATAATTCCATTTGCCTCATAAGGCATATCCTCAATCAACTTCTCAGCTTCATCTAAGCATCCTGCCCTACCTAATAAATCTACCATACATCCATAATGCTCAATTTTCGGGGTAAGCCCAAACTCCTTCATTGCTTTGAACCATCTCTTCCCTTCCCCCAATAGACCACCATGATTACAGGCAGATAACAGACCGATCATGGTTATATCATTTGGCTTAAATCCTTCATGCATCATCTCCAAGAAAATCTCCAACGCTTCCTTGGCACATCCATTGACTGCAAATCCATTTATCAAAGAATTCCAAGAAGCTATTTCTTTTTCAGGCATCTCATCAAAAATTCTTCTTGCTTTTGCAATTTCACCACACTTTGCGTACATATCAATAAGTGCAGTACATACATTAGTCGCTCTGTACAGTTTCTTTCTCTGAACAAACTGGTGAACCCAACCACCCAAATGTAGAGCACCCAAATCAGCAATAGCTGGAAGAATACTTACAATGGTTATCTCATCAGGTTCAAATAATCTACTTGCTACCAGTTCACGGAACAATTTCAATGCTTCATGGGGTTGTTTATTTTGGTAATATCCACCCATCATCGCATTCCAAGAAAAGAGGCTCTTCTCTGGCATGGAATCAAACAATGACCTAGCAGATAAAACATCGCCGTTCATACAAAACCCATAAATCATACTAGTCCAAGAAACCACATTCCTCTCCGGCATTTCATCAAACAAACTTCGAGCGGAGCTCATATTTCCTACTTTAACATAACCATCAATCATCGCATTATAGACAGCAGAGTCTCCTCTCTCAGTCTCAGACATCTCATCAAAAAGTTTCTTCGAATTACCCATGTCTCCAGACCTCGCATACCCAGATATAAGAGCTGTCCATGAAACTAAACTTCTTTCAGTCATTTCATCAAACAGTTTTCTCGCCCAACCTATTTTCCCAAGTTTCGAATACATATCGACCAATGAAGTCGATACATACAAATCTAAGCAAAACCCAATTTTGAAAACATGACTGTGCAATTCCAAGCCTTCCCAAATCGCCATTCTCAAACCACAAGACTTCGCCAACGCTGTAAACGTAAAATTATCGGGAACAAAATCCGTGTATCTTCTAAGGTCTTTATAAAGCGTGAAAGATTCAGCGAATTGGTGCATGCTCACATATGCTTTGATCATAGCATTGCAAAGGAAAGTGTCGTCTCTTTGAAGCCTATGATCGAAAACGGACCGAGCGTGGTGGATACCAACGAGTGGAACACAGGTTGCGATGAATTTAGTGAAAAGGTTAATATTTGTTTCGATAGCATTACGGAGCATAAAAGCGTGGATTTGGAAGAGAGATTTTCTTGTGTGGGTTCGCTGGAGAAGAGAGAGGCATTTTCTGTCTATTGAACGCCAAAGGAATTGTCCTTGTTCTCTCATCAATTCAAGTGCATAGTTAGTTACGTCTTTGCAATGCAGACTGTTTGATGATTCCAAATTCAAACTTACAAATGAAGGTATTGAATTGAATAAATTACAAATTTTATAGAGAACAATCAACTTACAGAGCTTACATAAAATCGGAATTAAAAAAGAATAAAGTAAATTGGAGAAAGATCACGTGATCACATCTTTTATAAAAATTCAATCTCAACCATCCAACATATAATAAATGAGGAGCTTTTAATCTACCCAAGTAAATTTATGATGAATTCATGATTACATCACCTAACACAGTAAAAAATTAAAAACTTTAGACAGTGTAGTTCTGGTTCATGGCATCAATGTCCAAACCCCTTAGCTTGGCAAATGATTCAACTTTCCCTTTCAGAGTGTGAAGTTCCCTCATCCTGCACTTTCAGAAGAAGTCCCGTTAATAATGTTTCTAAAATCATTGTGTTTCGACGTGATTCTTAAAAATGTTTTTGTGTTATTCTTGATAAGTGCTTACTCTTAAGTGGAGATTAATTAACTGGCTTGGCTACATACTGGTGTGATTATCAAAATTAAAATAGTTTGTTACTATTGTTTTTTAGAAAGAAGACTGACCTTGCAATCTCTGCACGCCTTTTAGATTCTTCCGCCATGAAACTGGTGTCCCCATAAGTGCTTCTATCAGAAAACTTTTTTATCTCACCGGACTGCAGCCCATGTAGAGTTCGCTGCTCAGCTGCCCATGCAGCCTCGCGAGCTTCCTTTCCAAAGTCCTTCTTGTTCGTGAATGCAGTCTGGCAGAAACCATAAACAAGTCCTTGGCGTCAGAGAACTTAAAAAGAAAATAAATATAAGGTGACAGAATACATATTCCATTACTCTGAACTCTTAGAATTTATTGGAATTAATGCACTCACCCTTTGATCCACAACTAAGCCCCAGGCTCTTCCACTAAGCGCATATCGAACAGCAAATTTGATAGGATCAAGCAGGAAATAAGTAACAATGTTAAACAACCAAATGACCCCTGTCCAGCCCCAACCAATTTTTCTGATCCCTGCAAATTTCCAGTTTGCAGTGGCAGATATCACGCTTGCAATCTGTAAAGAGTGAAAGTCCAGGATTTAACATCTCCGTAGCTTTTTAAAGCGACGACTATTCTATAATTAGTTACATAATGGGTGAAAATTAAGGCACTGATGTGGGCATAATACCAATTGAGCGATAACGAAAGCAATGACTAGCAGAAGGCCAGGCCGCTCATTGAATGACCAGCCCCTGGAGCGAGTCACGAATATTAAGGCCTGGCTGATGGTGCTGACTTGAAGATACACTGCTGATGCCAGCTTTTCTTTAAGTTCTGTAGAAACTTTCTCATCAGACATGTTAAGGTGGTGCTGGTTGAAGTTCTTTACGTGGAAATGTTTCTGGTGAAAAAGAAATAAGAAGGAACTTTGAGATCAATAGATTGTGCAGTCACAAAAAATAATGAGATCATTTTACTGAACAATGACGGAGAATCTACAGGAAAGAAGTTAGTTTCATAAGCTGCCCAGAAGAATACGACTGTCATCAGAGCCAGGTAACCTCCAAGGACAACTCCAGTCGCAAAGATTTCACTGAGCTTCCAACTATCAGGGAGGGGAGAAGGCTTTACCCTGTCTTTGGATATGGTCATGATAGTACCTGTAAGCAGGCCATATGAGTTAACAAGAAAGATTTTTAAAAAATAAAATAAAATAAAAATCTGTTAAATAAGTAGTATAAAAGAAACTAGAAAAGCTAACCATCATTAAGAATGGCAATGACAAGAACCATGAAAGGAGGAAAATCGAACTTCCAGAAGACTGTCAGCAACATAAATCCTACCTGTTATACAAAAACAAATTGTAAATGAGACGTGACTGATGCAGAATGTACTTTAATGTTCTCTTCTCATGTTACGAAGATACAAAAATCCGGTTCTGAAGCTAAGCTTACCACAATACGTATAGTGATAGAGACAGCATAAATCTGCATTTAAAAAAAATAAAAGTAATCACATAATTCAGGAGTTCACTAGAATTAATGGTACTTGGAGCTTCAGTATTGTAATTATAGCAAGGTTACCGTGTAGTTTTTCATTCTTTGGAAGATTGCACGACTTGTTAAGACAGCACTTATGATTACACTCAAACCAGGTTCTGTAAGAACTATGTCAGAAGCACTACGGGCTGCATCTGTGGAATCTGCTACAGCAATTCCTATGTCAGCTTTCTTTAAGGCAGGAGCATCATTTACTCCATCACCGGTCATTCCACATATGTGCTTTCTGGCTTGTAATCTTTTCACAATCTCATACTTATGTTCTATAGGTGGAAATATGGAATCAGAAATTGGATGAAAAATTCAAGTTTTGATGTTTACGTATTTTATCCATTAAACTCACCAGGAAAGACACCAGCAAAACCATCAGCTTTTTCAATGAGTTCATCAATTGGAAGTGCTGCATTTGCCTCATCCTTACTCTCACCAAGCAGAGATGATGAGGGGTACATGTTTGTGCCCATTCCAAGCCTTCTTCCTGTTTCCTTAGCAATTGCAAGTTGATCACCTGCAAATTCGGTTGGACATCAACGCTTGAAAGTTGCATAAGACATTTGGAAGTAATTTATTATTGTTATTATTTTTAATTTTACTTCACATTTAAACAAACCTGTGATCATTTTAACACTGACACCAAGATCTAGAGCTCTTCTAATTGTTTCAGCACTGTCATGGCGAGGAGGATCAAAGAGAGGAAGAAGACCAACAAATTCCCAGGGGCCACCAGGACTGTCTTTGGTACAAGCTGGCACTTCCTGCAGAAAAAGAAACTCCATTGTTTCAAAAAAGGTATGAAGCGAAGTTGCATATGGGGCAATGAAGAGTTTGGAAAAGGTTAATCACCTGGCGAGCAATACCAAGAGATCTTAGTCCACGTTCAGCAAACTTGTCAATTATTGCATGTACCCTCCTTTCAATTTCTGATTTGTTGTGCGCCAGATGAAGAATCTACAAAGCATTCATGAATACAGCTTAGCTTTCCGGAAGCACTTCTATGAGTTGCTCTGATGGTGATAAAATTATCTGTTCTACCTGCTCTGGTGCACCTTTACTGACTCTCTGCATTTTACCGGCATTATCTATATATGTAAGTGCGGTCCTTTTGTCGGTTGGATTGAATGGGAGGAAGTGCACTTCTTTTATTCCGACTCTTGCCTTCATAACAACCATAAAAATACTTGTGTTAGTCAAATTTCGACTGGATTATATTTATTACTAGTTCATAGTATGGAAGAAGGAGCAAAAAGAAACAGCTTGCAAATGACGATATTAACAGAAACTGCTACAAGCCTACGATTGTAACTTAAAAGCTAAAATATACAAATCCAGAAGAATCTATCGCCACCTCCTGAGATGATTAATACGGTAAAATTTTTTGCTCACAACAAATGCACGTCATAAATTTTACATTTGACGTTGGATAAGTACTAGAAGCAATTTCCATAGAACTTAAAGCTATGAGTTGTCTGAGTACTTAAGCACTAAATTTGTTACCTCTTTAGGGTCCGCCAACATTGAAACAATTGCAGCGTCAATAGCATCTTGGTTCTCTAACCTTGATGCTCTTGCAGCCATCAGTACCACCATATCCTTGTCAATACCTTTGGCAAAAACCTGCAACAATGTGGATATGGTGTCTTTTATTTGTAAATTAGATGACAAATAAAATTTTAAATTGATATACTGGAAGATTGTTTGGATAGAATTTATATGCAGTTCCTTGTATCTTTCACTGTTAGCAGCAAGCAGCTGGGGACAGTCCTGATTAAAAGCAATATAGAAGGATCAAGATTCTAACCTCAATCATATTTTTGTCCACTGTAAGCCTGTTTAGTGTCAATGTGCCTGTTTTATCACTGCACAGGACATCCATTCCAGCCATTTCCTCAATGGCAGTCATTCTTTTTGTAATTGCACCCTGCATAAGATGGAGACGCCCCTTATTTGAATAGATTGTGCTAATGTGCACCTTTCTAAAGGACTTTTTTTGGTCAATTATAAGTGTGCCTGTTGTTTTGCTAACCTGCTGAGACAAGCGATGTGAACCAATGGCCATAGTAACAGAAAGAACAGTCGGCATTGCTATAGGGATCCCACCAATTAGTAGGACAAGTAGGTTGTCTATACCTACACGATATCCCCTCTGTTGAAGCCCATATATCACAATGATTTCAACAACCATTCCAACTGCAATTGAGCAAATGCAGAAGTTTCCAATTGCTGTTAAAACCTGGAACCATCAAATATGTATAATAATTAATACTAGATATCCATTATTATAGCCAGTTAATATTCAGATACGATAGCTCATGTGAACCTTCTGAAAATGCCCAACATGAGTAGTGCTTTCAACAAGATGAGCTGCCTTCCCAAAGAAAGTGTGAACTCCAGTTGCAATAACAACTGCTTCGATTTCACCTTGTTTACATGTTGAACCTGAGTAAACCCCATCTCCAGGATTCTTGGTTACCGGAAGAGACTCTCCAGTAAGAGCCGACTGCAAGTAATCATAAGAAATTGCTAAATTCGGAAGGGCATATTACTTCAGAAATTGCCAAGTAATCAGTTACACAGATGAAATGAATTTTGGTTTCTATCAGGAAAAATATCTATTTTAAGAGTGCTATAGCACATCAAGGAAAATATGTCGAGTAAAGAGTATAGAATAAAATTTCTCATATATTACTAATCCTGATCACAGACTCCAAACATACGCGAATTTTTAACAAGAGGTCACCTTATAATCTAAAGTTTAGAGAATAACTACCTGATCAATTTTTAAAGGATCTCCTTCAAGTAGACGTGCATCAGCTGGAACAATGTCCCCAAGCTTGATACTAACTATGTCACCAGGAACCAATTCTGCTGCATCTTCCTCGCTCCATCTTCCATCACGTAAGACCTGGTAAGAGTAGTTGGTTACTCACAACTAGCATTATAAAAGATCCATTGTCTATGAAAATTCTTGTAGAAGATGGAACTAAATTTGGCAGCTGAAAGTAAAGGATACCTTAGCTTTTGGTGCCAATCGAGCCATAAGAGCAGCTGCTGCATTGCCAGCATTATTTTCCTCTACAAAACTGATGGTAGAATTGATTATAAGCAAGACTATAATGCCAATAAAATCATGATAGTCCGGATCTTTGCCCTGCAAAAGAAATCAAACATCTTTAAGCTTGAATTGTCAAGGTATAATCAAACATCTTTAAGATTGAATTGTCAAGGTATCTTCCAAATAAGGTGAGATGACATTCAAGTTCAGTACAATTTTCTCCAGGAAAATGTCATACGCTACCGGACAATGGAGGGGCAGAAAAGAAGTAAAAGAGTAATAATGGACTTACTCCTCCTTGTGCAAGAGCGATAGCCATGATAGCTGCAGCTTCCATGACCCATGACAGAGGATTCCACATGAAGCCCAAAAACTTCAATATTTTACTTTCCTGTGGAGGAAATATGAGTGAAAGCAGCGCAAGAGAATAGAAAGAGGGGGAAAAAACCCTCAAATGAATTTTCTCAAACCTTTTTCTCCTCAAGTTTATTGAATCCAAATAAATCCAACCGCTCTTTGACATCAGAAGAGCTCAAGCCCTTCCTTGTACATTTCAGATGTTGAAAGACTTCTTCAAGGGGTATATTTTCCTGCATGAAGCAATTGTAATTCGAACATGAATCACTGTTATCTAACGGCCTACATATTTGTGAAGGTTGAGCATAATTTTTGTTAAATACAAACCAGATCAACAGCTTCCCTGATGACGGCATCAAGATCAAAGGACTTCTCCATCACTCTGTAGCTTTGAGGAAGTCCTTTAGTGTACTTGATACAGAATCTTTACTGCAGAAACAACTATATCAGTTTAGTGTACTTGATACAGAATCTTTACGGCAGAAACAACTATATCAGTTCATGCATTCCAATGAACTTGTGAAGGGTAATCTTTAAGATTTAACAGTTACTAATCTACTCCCTCCTGAAAATCCAAGAATGCAACAGTGCAAGAGAGGGATTGTGTTGAGACTTGAACTGAATAGAGGCTGTAATATAATCAGCACTGATTTGAAAGGTGCAAAATTCGACACAAATTAAAATAAAGAAACAAGAAGGAAGATACAATGCTAGATGATGCATGTGGCATTGGTGAAGAAGCATATGAAAAGGACAAAAAGCAACAAGAAAGTGACGGTCAATCACTTTGAGAGAGTTCCGCCGGCCAGCGTCCGCCAAAGCTGAGTTAGTTACCCATTTCTAAATGTTTGTTACTTTGCCGCCAGAAATGTTTAATTCAAAGTTCGTTAATTTTATCAATATAATCCAGAGAATTACAGTCCTGTGTACTGTGAACTGATGGCTATAAATATAATACAAAATCATAAACCGTGATAACAGCTTTTATGTACATAATTAATTGATGTCTGAAATGGTGTATTGAGATCTGCTCCCTCTTTGACTTGAGGCGATATTTACATCGCATTTGATTGATTATTTATAAAATAGGAAATGAAGTTCATCTTAACTAATAATATATTTGTGTTCTGAGAAGCGGTGAACAATAAAGTTGGGATTGCGCTCCGGAAAACTATTTAAAAATTATCAAGGACATGAGATTATATGCTCGTACTCCAATTGTAAACACCTGACGGTTAAGGGATCTGGGTCTGTGTATTCTCAATTTAGATTTGTTTAGATGAAGGCTAAACTTCGACGATTTCAATGCCAAAGGACGGCTTACTACGGCACGTCAATGCCGCATTGGAAAATTAATATAATACCGTTTGCCTGCATCTACAAGTCTACGCATTCATTCTTAACTTCACTTTGAAATTAACGAGTCCATCACCAGCAGTCTAACAATACAAAACATGTTCCTGCGAGATGGATAACGTAAATTCAAGAAAATTATGCCCCAGTTCAGTTCTTGTAGAGAAACAATGAATTCAATACCTCGCTCGGCTTTTAACGTATTTGAAGGCAAAGGTGTCCCAAATCTAAAAGATCTGTCAAATAGTGTTTCGGTGGGTGATTCAACTCACCCATTTACAAGTAATTAATATTGATCATCAGAAAACTATTGGGGTTGAATGAATTGGGATCTTGTTACCGACTGGCAGCATCAAACTCATTGTAGAAGACAAATGTACGAGTGTGCAGAGGAATAAACTTGAGTGGAGAGCATTATATGAAATAAAATCGAGTTAATTACTTATCACAGCAACCAATTAGTCATCTTATGAAAAGTATATCTACAAATACAGTCATCAACCAACAGCTAAAACACATTCACAGTACATTACTCAACTTACATCCATACACTCAATAATTTCAAAATGCATCTGCATATCAGGGGGTCTATCAGCAAAATAAAATCTCTCACAGACTAGTAAATTCCCACTGGTCTTTTGAGATTCAGATTCGAGCAGATGAACAAATCTGTCTTTCTCATTACAAATCCAAACTCGTCTGCCATCGCACCATTGCCTAGGAGTTCCGTGAAGGACAAAACGAACTCTTTTACCTCCTTCCACAACACGTTTGGAGATTCCTTCAATCACATCGGGGTCAGTGATATAGGCACCAGCAGAATTTAAGCCAACGTCTACATAATGAACCTCAGTAATGGAGTTTAATATACTCTCCCTTGTTGTTGGTATAATTTGAATCTCTTCTCGGACAGTAGAAAATTCCCCCGAACTTCCAATGGATTTTTCTTCTGAGTACCCAAGCTCAGTTACAAGCTGGTTAACAACAGTACCACCTTTGCTAAACCCCAGGATGAATGTTTTGGGTTGATAAGAAGATGAAGTGGCGGCAGAGCATGATTCTCCCTGTCTTCCTGAAATGATATTTTTTGCCTGCCATATTCACAAAACCTAGAGTAATGGACCTATTTAGAATTTACTGCAAAATAGTGGATGCTCCATTAAACATACTCCGCATAATTGTTAACAGTAATTGCCAACAATGTCTTAATCTCACCAGAGTGTAGTGGAAAGAACTTGGAAAAATACAAAAAATAATCAAAACTTTTAGGTGTATTTTGAAATTTTCTTTTTCCTCTAACCATTAATTATTATTATTATTATTTTAACAATGTACTAGTCAAGTTATCAAGTTATTGGATAGCTATTTCTAGACAGCTCGACGCTTATCATTGAGTATTCATTGGAACTAAATAAATATCAATCTTACTCAAGAGGCCAACAAGTCAGAATAATAGTTTGAACTTGGTTATATTTTACATTTTCCCAAAACACTACCTTTTTTTTCTTTTTTCTTATCAATTAATAGATCTGTTTACTTGTATAATCATAAAATTCGCTAATAATATAATTGCGTGCCCATGAATAACGAATTTCCAAAATAAGGCTTGCCTCTCGAAGGGAATTTGATAAGAGAGAAACAGTAGCAGAAGAAGCTGGGAATCCAACTGGGCTGTAAGATTTTGGCTCTCCCCTGCGATTCACAGATGGGATAAAATCCTCGTAAACAG
Organism: Bursera palmeri; assembly: GCA_026225775.1. Taxonomy (NCBI): domain Eukaryota; kingdom Viridiplantae; phylum Streptophyta; class Magnoliopsida; order Sapindales; family Burseraceae; genus Bursera; species Bursera palmeri. The sequence continues at coordinate 49,048 of JANKKB010002319.1, forward strand.
CAAAAGGCCCGTTAAAAACGGAAGCTTCAATAACCCAGGCATTGAGAGAAGCACCGAATTTAGAAACAAGAATTTCAGCTATTTTTTGCAAATCAGATAGCCTCTCAATCACCGGGTTCCCTGTCCCTTCAACACGATCTCCACTAAAGAATATTGCATTTGCAGAAGGCACCTGATGCAATTTTTAAAAGAAAAATAAAGATGTGTCATGGTGTGCCTCTTAGGGCTTGGCTTTTGAGTTGTTAAGACAACTTACAGTCAGAGCTTTTGGAGTAGATGAGAGGCAGAGAGATGCCCCGACTCTGTAAAAATTCCTGCTATTTGGATGCAATGGAACCTTCAGAATCCCACTCCATCTTTCCATTGATGAATTAAAAAAAAATAATAATTTTCGTTGAATTCCTACACACTCCAACGGTAGTCCATGTTATCAAGGGAACAGATTTGGGCTTTTTTTGGGCTTGAGATTAATATCTAGCCCATTTCAAATGAGCTTTGAATTTTTTTATAAAATTTTTATTCCAAAACCGTTAAAATTTTATTAATATATGTATATATATAATAAAACAAAAATTTCTCCATTTCGTTTGGCTATTTACATTCATTTTATTTCTTATATTAACACTAATAAAAATTCTATTTAAAAAGAAGTTTAGGATCCTTAAGGCACCACCTGTAAACAAGGCTCATTCTCACCCACCACCAAGGGATTTAATGATATTTTTCTAACATTTTTCAATTAATATAAATGTACGACATAATAAGAATGAGCGTAGAATAGTCTAAAGTATTGTTGACCACGATTGTTTCGCTCTATAAGAAGATACTTGAATTGAAATTATATTTTAAATATGTTTTGTTTTGACAGAATACGTCAAACTAATTATTGTAATGAACTAATCATTACACCATTTCTAATTCGTTGAATTTTATCATTAATAATCTAGTAAAATTATTATATAATATATTGCATAACTATTTAAAGCGCATGATTTGTTTTGTTGTAATTTATTCATATTATTCACTATTCTGATATCACTTTAGTAGTTGAAGTAAATAGTTTGTATAAATTAATCGATTTTTTTAATTAATTTTTCAATTAAGAGGTTGGTATGTCATTATTAGCTGATAAAAACTGAACAAAAAAAAAAAGAAACAATTAATTTACATTTGCTTATCATTTCACGTCTAATTTACTGATTAACAAGAGATCCAACTAAGCCTCCGTTATTTAAAGTAAAAAATCTTGTATTTTTCAGAATGGAACACTAATTACTGCCAGGAAATTACAAAAGAACCACTAATAGCAGCTGAGCTAATCTCTTCTCGTCTCCTCTTGGGAGGGTTCGAGGAGTCACTAACATCGCCACTCTCTGACATGGACGATGACGAAGAAGAAGGCTCTGGTGAACGCCGTCTCTGGCAAACTCTGACCGGCTCCCTACTATTCGAGCCGATCAAGTGAGGAAAATTCAGCTTGGCTTTGGCGCCACGCATCCTGAAAGCAGCCCGATCATAAGCCAGCGCCGCGTCCTCAGCAGTCTCATACGTTCCAAGCCAAACCCTGGCGCCATTTTTCTTAGGGTCCCTCATCTCTGCAGCGTACTTTCCCCACGGCCTTCTCCTCACACCGCGGTAACCCATCCCCCTAGAAGACGGCGCGTTTGTCTTACGCACCACCACCGCATCACGGGCTTCGTCTCTTGGCTCGCTTTTCAAAGCCATTACATTTGAAGACAACTCGAAGTTGGAAGCTTGCAGAAGATCACCCCAGTTGTCTGTCAAAGAGAGGCGACTGAAGCTCTGGTCGTATAGTGAGGTTGCACTGTCAGGATTTGTTGACGGGAAAATTGTGGGAATATCAAAAGCATCATCGGCAAGGAGAAACTGGCGAATTGAGTCTAAAAGAGCAAAGTCAGAATCGGAGGTGTTGGCTTCGTACATTGTTGTTGTTTGTTGATGTAAAGATTATAGCTTGCTTGCCTTCTGTTAGGGTTTTGGTATTGTGTATATATATATATATATACAATTTGTGTGTGGACAATTTTGTCTATTAAATTGTTCTTCTTCGTTTTTCCACGAAATTTCATATTGAAGTTGTCGAAGAACATCCACGTGATTCAATTGTTTCTTATTTTAAAAGGAAGAATTCTTCCTTTATTTATATATTTCTAATTTAAGGGAGTCATTTATCCTATTAGTTTATGCTTTGAGAACGTGGGAGCGCATAAGCTTCTCCAGCTTTGTCTCCAAGTTTATGATATAAAATTCCTCTCTTTTCCACGTTTGGATTTTCTATTATATCTTTATACAGTATGTGAAGTCACTCTGTTGCTTCATCAATTCATAATTGAATCCTGGAAAATAGTGAATCAAAATCAGACTACCTTTAAGGCAATCAATCCGTTCATCTGGTTTGTTTTACTGAATTCATACATATAGATTGATGCTCCTTGTTTTTCAACTCAATTAAATAAATGATTTCTGAAACACCCGCAACAAAAACAATATTTATCTGTTGACATTTTGTGATTAAGAAATATTATTATTTTTTAAACTCTTTCAGCCATCAATAGTGGACATGGAGAATTTGGGAAAGTTTAGTACATCCATCTACTATTTCGTGACTTTCTCATCAATTTTGTAGATGGGTGCGTGATGTTGCAGGTAGCAGAGATTACTGAAACTGGAATCAAAGATAAGAACTTCGAAAAAGGGAAAGCAAAGAAAACAAATATTAAAGAACCAGCACCACTTCCACATGGCATGGAAAATTTTAAATATAATCGATTATAAATCATATGTTTTCACATTTAAAATATTATCAAACGACTAAACAGAATCTTTAAGTTAAAAAATGTCACATCTGCTGCCCCTAAGTAAGGACCGAAGATCTACATCTTGTATATGCTCTGCAGCCTGATTGGTTCGAAAGTTCCCCAATTTTACTAGCTAGCTACCTCGACCGAGTCCCTTGTGCTCTTATTATATTATATTATTTTATTGCCTTGAGAAAACGTTCACACTTCACACCCACCATTAATTTGCAGTTAAACCGCGTTAGTAATTCAATTGCATTTGGGATGAGTCAAAAAAGAAGGAAAAGAAAAAACCATTAATCGACTTTGGAATCAGGGTAATATCTTTATTGAGATCTCCGAAGCTTGGAAAAAAATAAAAAAAGTTTTCAAGGATGTTTGAACTTCACCGTATTATATTAATGGGTAGTCTTATCATTAATTATATTAATGAATATTCTTAATGTACCTAAGAATTTATATATTTAAATAATAAAAATTATTATATTATCTTAAAATTATGTTAAATTAATTGTTTGACTGAATTTAACGAGTTTACAATGAAATAAACACAATTTTTGAGATATTTTGGTAATTTTCTTAATTAGATATATAAATTGTTAAAACTTAACATATATATACGTTAAGACATCCTTAATTTACCTCTTTCATTTTATGACATTCAATATCATATGTATTCAATATTTCATTTCTCTATATTTTATAGAAAAAGGAATAATCCATTGAATTTTTGTTGGAATTAAAAATAAAAGAATCAATGTAAAGATGATGTGGGTATGCATTAATTTAGAAAGAGATAAAAGTTTTCTCAAATTGTAGTGGAGAGTTAAAAAGAATGAAATTTCACGTAAGTTTGTGAAAGAAGAGAATTGAAAATATATAATTGGAGGAGTTGGTGAAGAAAACTTAAAAGATTTTCAACCAACCACAACTACTGAAGTTTTGTTTGTTTTACTCTTTTTCTAATAAGACGTGTCTGAGTGAGTTGAAACACATCATTAGAGGCATTAGTACTTTCCTTTCCAATACCTAAAATTCATGGTCACAAAAAGGGAAGATAAAATTATGTTAATTAATGACCATGTGGATTAGAGTAGAAGTAAAATATATATTCTTTCTAATTGCGCGTGTTATATATATATATATATATAACCATAAAAACGTTAAAGTAATGAGGGCATTAGGCGGACATTGTCATCTCTAATGTTCACCATCAATCCCTTTTAATTTTTAAACCAATAAACAGTAGGAACTAAAGCTTTAAAATTTCGACGTTGTCGTAAAGTTTTTCATTTTTAAGAAACTTGACATATATTGATACCATGTATATTTCACAGATACCATGTATATTTCACAGATACTATGTAAGCTTTAAACAAAATCATGTCCCTACGCGAAGAGAAGACCTTGTTTACATTTTACACCATTATACACGTCATTCCTCAATGTAACTTACTGCCTTGCTAATAAAAAAATTAATAATACTAAATGAACGTAGTAAGAAACTCGCAATAATTGAATAAATAAATAAACCTTCTTCAACGTAAAACACGTGATTAATTGATTACTCCATTATAGGAATTATCAGGAGAAATTTCATAGCAATGTCTGAAAGTGTATATATATATATATATATAAGACGAGAGAAGAACAAAGCTTACTAAATAATAATAATAATAATAAATGTATGATCAAGAATCTAGTATGAAACAATCGGAAGTGGCTATACTTGAGTCAATCAGTCAGTATCTTCTGGCTGATGACCTCGCCGTCAATGTGCCCGTAAATAATTTCCAAACTCCGAGCTTCGGCAGCTTCTTTGTGTCGGAGAAGATGGATAATAATCCATTAACGCAAGTTGGTAAAACTAATGTGGAAGCCAATGTTGATGTTTCATCTAATTATGCCGGATGGATTTCGTTTGATCGAGATCAGTACTCCGAGCATGCAAGTGGATCTGTGGTTGATACGGCATCTCGGATGGCCGTGGAGGTGGCGGTGGCGCAGTCGAAGAGGGTGCATTATCGGGGAGTGAGGAGGAGGCCGTGGGGGAAGTTCGCGGCGGAGATAAGAGACCCTAAGAAAAATGGCGCTCGAATTTGGCTGGGGACTTACGATAGGCCTGAACATGCTGCGTTGGCTTATGACAGAGCTGCATTCAAGATGCGCGGCGCTAAAGCCAAGCTTAATTTTCCTCACCTAATTGGCTGCGTTAATTTTGAGCCGGTTAGAGTTAGAAACAAGCGTGTCTTGTTGCCGGAGCCTTCTTCGTCATCGGAGGCCTAAGCGAAGAAAGAAAATGGATCCACTATGCAGTTTGATAATTAATGTAACAGTAACATCAACTTTTGTTAATCAAATGAGATTGACTTGCATGATAATAAAATTTCTGAGAAATTTTCTAATACGAATCACTTCAATTAACTTTGTGGGTGTAAATTAAGTTGTTGTTCC
>JANKKB010002320.1:0-30948 GCA_026225775.1 Bursera palmeri
CACTTCTTGATCAGTGATGCCGATTGTTTGTAAGAGCAACTCAACAGCAGGAATTAATAAATTTTGCTTTGTTTCAAAGCTTCTGCATATGATCGACAATGGCAATATTATGGTACTCGAGTAACCTTATTATTCACTGAAAAAACTCAAATATAACAATGGTAGTTCTATGTTCAAATCTTGAAAAGTCTCTACATATACTAAAATCTTATTAATTAAAACCACATCACTGGCCCATATATGTTTGAGTAATCACCAAGTGCTAGCTTCTTGTTTATAGTTTGGCATTAGTTCATTTTTTTTTTTTAACAGAATTAATTACCTAGCCCGAAATGACTTCTGAAGGACTTGGTCTATTTTGGTCAATCAAAGAATAAGCCAATTGATGGCATGGGTTTATTAAATATTAAAAAATTTTCCAATTAACTTTCTTGATCGGAAATAAAATATATATGTGTGTAGGACCATATTCTTGGCACAAAATGTTAAAAAATAGACCTATAAATATAACATTGGATCTAAAAGTATTAAATACAAAAAACACAACTTGAGCCAATGATTAAATGTGGCATTAATATTTGAGAAGCTAGAAAATTAAAGAGATTCTATCATGCATGTGTGAGCAAGAGCAAATTATTCTTTTGACCACTAAAGCCATCATATTATTTTATTAATGCAATTATGTTTCAGTATCTCTTTCTAGGTTTAACTTTATATTAAAATATTATATTATCTAAATATCAGGCTGACGTACGGGGGACAAGGACCAAAACAAAAGGAAGAAATATTGATTAGATTTTTTGAAAATTAGGTTATATTGATCATGGGGCAAAGAACAGAAGAAGGGGAGAAAATAATAATAATTTAAGAAGAAAATCACTTTCAATGGTACAAACCTTAAACTCAACTCACAGTAGCTCTTTTTTGTTGTGGCCAAACACATAATAAAATTAGAAAATATTTTTGAGGTAAATATAATATAATGTAAAAATTTTGATTGGGTGGTAAACAAGAGTAACAAAGGGAAGAGATTAGGAGAAGCTGTAACCTCGCAAGGTACAGAATTTCCCTGCACCAAGCAGCCACTTAAGAATATCTTTCGAGGACTTCGTGTGTATAAGTACCTCAAACCAACACTTTTCTTCACCTACTTTTCTCATCTCTCTCTCTCTCTCTCTCTCTTTCCTCTCCTTCTTCCTCTCCTTCGTCTTCGTTTGAGCCGACTCAACTGCGCCAGATCTTGACTAGGCCTGACCCTTTCATTCGTCTCTTCACAAACTAAACTTTCCAATTTTCACTTGTTAAATTATGTTCCTAAGCTTTTCAATGGCTTTTCTTCTTGGAAGGCCAGTTTCTCCTTCTTGGCCCGTTGAAGAGATTAGGTAGATTCTTCTCGCAAAATTTTCCCTCAAATCCAGGAACTATGACTTACCAAAAGGAACAAGTTTTCAGTTCTTTAAGATCTTTTTTTAGTTCCCTTTTCTTAAGGTTTTGTGTTGTTGTCTTGGAAATAGTATATTCTATTTAGGGTTCTCCCGGGTTCGTTGTTTTGGCAACCGTATAGCCATTTACTAAATGCCACGTCAAGTCATGCTGGTGGCAGACACGATATTTCGATCTCTTCAGCCTGAGCCTTGCTCTTGTTTTCTTTCAGCTAACCTTTTCTCTTTGGGAGTAAATAACACTTTTTTTTTTTTTACCGATTTTCTGGTAATTTTGTTCAAGTTTAGTCCTTTCAAAACCATGCTCGGACGGATCACCAGTCATTGTTTGCCGGTGCAGCATCATCAAGATTCACATGCTAATAATGCAAGGTTGAAGCTGCAGCTAGCGATTCCAGCGAGATATATATATATCTATATCTAATATATATATTTCTGCTAGCAGCTGCCTTGCTAGTTTTGAAGGTCATGAGAATCTTGATGATGCTGCATCGGTGATGGATGACTTATATATCATAAGAATATATATAGATCTAGATTTTTAATTTTCTGCTTAATTTGCATCTCATAAAAGGTGAATCGTTTTCAATTATTATGTTAATAATCCTCATCAGACCTGTTCTTTTGCCTCTTTAACCTACTAATCAGTGGGCTTGTAATTTGTAACTGTGTGGGGTTCCTCTTTTATATTCCGTTTGCAGGTCAAACGAGCTATTATTAACAAGAGGGACAAGGGCACAAGATTATCGTACGTGGTGGGTTGATATTAAGGTGAGGATCAAGATTATATTGAGCATTTATGCTCCTTAATACTATTGAGCATTTATAGAATATATACTATGGTTTCTTTTGATTTCATACAACATACATATAATCAAGAGATCCCTATTGTCACAAAGAAAATGGGGTAATCACTTTGTGTTTCTGGTAAATTTTCAAACTGTCCTTTTCCGTGGAGGATTGGATTTCTGAAAATTGTAGCTTCTATGCTGGCTATGGACTTGATTATATATATGTTGAGAATCATGGTGGGATGATGTCACATTGCACTTTGGATTGCCTAAATTCTATACCCATTTTCGAGCTTGATGAGGCAACTAGGAGGCGTCTTGCAAACTTGTCCATAGTTGTAAATAGCTCTTTCTCAATTCCATGTCCTTATGTAGAAGAAGTAGAATTTAGATTGATCACTAAATCCCGGGAAAGCAATAATTAATCACATATGGGAACTGTATCTCTCTTGACATCTTTTGTTTCATGAATATAGAAACAATGGATTCAAGGACATGCACATTTCCTAATTCTTCTGAAAGCTAATAAGTCATGTATATCATTTTATTAATATTTCTCCTTTCTTTTCTCTATACATCCCTTTATTCTCTTATCATTCTTTCTTTCTTGTGATTCGGTCAAAAGAAGAACAAAATATTGCATTTTATCCTTCAAATGTACTTAGTGGTTACTTTAATATTTTCCGTTTTATCCATAAACAAAGATATTGAAGCAGCAAGAGATTAAATCTTTATAAGATTTGGGAATAGGATATTTAATTTGTTGTTGTTTTCTCTTTTACCATTTCAAGTCCGTACCATTCGTACGATTTGGGGGTTTCACTGCACTTGCTTCTAATCTTTTGAAAACTGCTTAATTTCATTGTGCAGGGAAGGGTGGAAGAATTCATCTGCATCATTACTCATCTGCTTGGAGGATATGAAGACAGCGAGAGTAAATGAGGCTGCTGTCCCATGTGCACAGAGCAAAAGTGAAAAAACAAAGAACAATCCAAAGCCTTAGCTGTAACTCAGCAAAACATAATAATTCTAACGTACTGGTGACTTGCGTTATGTTCACCGGCACATGATTATACTCGGCCTCAGGGTAAATTTTTTGTTGGAACTCTTATGAGGAGCACATGAACATGGTTAGTGATACTTATGATTATCTTTTGTTACAAACTTTTCATTCTTAGAGATTGACTCATGAACTTTCATTGCAAAAACAAATTTGAAACAGATCTAATGATATGCTGAAGTTGATTTTTGGTGCTTTTTATATAGATCAAGCCCATATCCATTGTTGAGCTGAGATTGAGCAAGTTGATTATATACTTCTGGCATGGTTTTCTATCGTCAGCCATGGAACGGAACAAGAATCTTAAGCCATGTCATGTGGGACATTTAGTGACAAAAGCTGTTATGTCATTTGACAATTGAAAAGAAAGGCCAGGAATCATTCCCTATGAAGGTGTACAAAATAAGTACACAGCGCCAAAAAAAAAAAAAAAAAAAAAAGAGNCCCAAAAAAAAAAAAAAAAAAAAAAAAGAGTAAAACTTCAATTGTATTGTAAAATCTGATCACAGCAAATCTAATTTTGTAGCGTATGATTTGTAAGTGTATGCAAATAAATACTTGTCAATTGTCTTTCTTTTTTGAGTCTTTGAGATCCAGATATTGATTGCTTTATAAGAGTTATTAATTATCTCTCATCGTTTGTCGCCAAAATTACGTTGAACCACACAAAATTTTCTTTTATCAACATATCTTGTTTTCATTTTCTTATCATATGTAATAATGAAGGGGAAAAGCAAAATTAATGTTGTATATCATATGTGGAGTTACAATGAGCTCAGTGCTGGTCCTCTTTGAAGTATTAATTTGATATTTCCTTCACAGTCACAGACCTTTAAGTGCTTTGTAGTTCCAGAATCTCCATATGCATACAGTGGTCAGCCAGTCATCTATTTAGATTTTGGTGTTTGGGAGTTGTGTTTTTGAGGTGATTAATCTTTTGTTGTTTCATTTAGTGTAACTTTGTTTTAGCTTCTTTTTGCTGCGCTTCCAAATTGATCACACAAAGGCCGGCCCTTTCTCTTTGTAGATTTTATTTCAATAACTAATGAAGTTAAAGCTCCATCTGGTTGCCAAAAACTTAAGGGAAAAGATATACAACTTTCAAACTTATGTGACATTTGATATTTGCGAACCTGCTGTTCTTTCAACTCAAAAAAAAAAAAAAAAAAAAAAAAAAAAAAAAAAAAAAAATGAAAACGTTTGGAGAGTATTGTTAGAAGCTGATAAAGCTTTTAGAGAACTAACACTGATAATTTGGAGCTAATTGTTACCGATATCTAATGATGATATCAGCCCTTTTATGCAGTTAATCTATAAAGTTCATTATCTTGTTTCTTGCATTTTCATATGCTAACTCTCTGTCTATGTTGCATAAAGACATTTATCTTCTTATTCTACAATTTACATTGTGATTCATTCATGGTTTTAGAAAAATCGGAATTTTCGTTCGATGGTGGTTTTCTGAAAAATATAATATTTGGCAACGTTATCAATGAATTAATTTTTTTTTTTTGATATATACTATTTTAAAGAAAAAAACGCCTTTCTTTTCCTCCATTTCAGTTAATGATACAACAATAGAACAGATGAGATAGAAAACATTTTTTGCTATCTGGTCATCGTTCATCATTCATTGTTTTAAGCCTTTCCTTTCTACAGCATAATTCTACTCTACGAATTAAATAGCGCTTAACTAGACACTGATGAGGGAGCAAGGGAGAATAATTCATGAAACTTTACAATGGAAGAGATGAGATAAAAAATGAAAGTATGAAGCCACGTAGCCAGCTCTTCCTCCTCCCATACACCAATCAATATTTTATATAATGCAATAGGCATGGAGCTAAAATATATATGGTGAGCATGCACAGCTTTTACAATTAACATTCATTGCTTGTACTATGTCTCCAAACTTTGATCGCGACACATCAATTTCTCTCAATTCTTCATCAATCCCATCTAGTCTTCATCATTTTCTTCCCTTTTGTACTAAATTTAAGGCACATCCATGGATTGATCAATCAAAGCTCATGGTCCCCCCCAACATGATATTCAAGCCTATCGCTAACCTGCTGCAACCATGCACTCATCTGCATAGATTTCGCTGATACTTGAGAGTTTCTACCCCAGTTAGATAGCATTATTTCATGCACCACAATTTCAGGCCAGTTTGCCAATGAGCCACTGGTGGCAGCAGCATTGAGCTGCGTCTTGGAGGGTCAGAACTGATCGGGGCCACACACGGTCCCCACTAGGGTCTGTGATGATAGAGCTCTAGTACTATATGTATTTATGCAGGTCGACATGGTGGTGTCCCGCCATGGAAATACACACAATCTGGCAAATCAAATGATACCAGAATTGAATGATTCTAACCATCGATATTGTACTGAGACAGATTTCAGACCACAAGTAGAATGACAGAACAGCTTTTTGACGTATTTATGTGTAGCTTGAGAGTTATCAACTTTAAACTTTTTTCCTTTTTTCTTCTATAGATATTTTCTTTGCTTTGATTTGATATCATATATCTCTATATGATCTGTCAGTTAATATCTACGGATCAAACACATCCTTCATATGAGAGTGCTGGTAGTGTTCTTTGTGGTAACCATTTACGACTTCATAAAGGTCAACCCTATATACTGCAAAATCAGGAAATTATTTAAGATTATATATAATTACAATTATGAGTTAGGAACTTTTCATTTCACTAACTACCAGTCCCAATCGTGATTTATATATTTCATCCTTATGCTGATCGAGATTTGAATGCAAAAAGTAATTTGAGATTGAAGAACCGTATCGTTACAGATCAAAAGATCCTCACCCAATTATCTAAACAATGAAAAAGGGAAATAAAATGCAATCATAGTAAGAATTCAAGTCAAAATATTCCTCTCTAATTTCTCTTTCTTTTTATTTTTTAATTTTGGGACTATCCAGTAATAGAACTCATAATTTAACCTGTAAAGATGGATCACTTGCAAAATCTTTCAGTTGTCTTTCTTTTCAGACCAGGAGAATCTAGCTAAATCTGATAGTGGAACACTTTTGAGATTAGGCCGATTCAGGTGCCTCATTATTTATTTATTTATTATTTTTTTGGAAGGAGGTTGCATATATATTCTTGAATATTGTTGATTAGAGGAATATTACACTATTATCAACTATTTGTACATTTTTACCAACAAAATGATGTGGCAATTCACCTGTTAGAATAGCAAAGTCATTGTAACATCATTTTACATGAAAAAAATATATATTACTAGTATTATAGTATATATGAATAAGTTTATTTATGAACCTAAACTAGTTTGTAATGAGTTTTCCTCTCAGATTTATTTTTTGTAATGTCCATCAAACCTAAAGAAGCTGAGGTAAACACCAACTGGGTTTGGTCGTTTATTATCTGCAAGAAAAAAAATACTAATGATGCATGATATATTTATTAATCAAACCTATTTTCATTTACCATAATTTTTTTTGGAAAAATAATAAAAAATAACTAAGTTTTAAAAATTATTTTAAGAAATAGTTAAACCCTAATTTCTTTAGCGCCTAAACAATTGTTGAGTTGTTCAAAAATATATCTAATTATTGGGTTAGTTTTGTTAAAAAAAACTCTCAAAGTCTATATAGTAGTTGAATTATAGCGCTATCATATGTTGGTCAAATTGTCTGGTGTTAGGTCTACATTTGAGAAGTTAGGGTAAATTTGACATTTAAATAAGAAGTTACTTAGGAATTTAGATTTTTGAAAAAAACTAAAAGATCTTCCAAAAAATGATTTTATTTTTTTAATATTTTTTAAAAAATTTTTTAATTTAGATTAAAAATTTTAATTTCATCTATATTTTCATCCATATTTCAGATACATAACAATTTTGTAACCTCCCTAACTAAGCCCAAGTTTAATGGGCTTGTCGTTAGGCTCATGATAAAGTAACAAGTTATCTGTTGGGCCTAATTCTTAGCACCCGAAACTCAATTTACTGGATATATAACGAAGTGGCATCTTCTGAGTACACCCCAAACTTATAGCTCTTCAACAAGAAAAATATATTGCGGAGAAGGCAACCAAATTGACTGTATTTCTCACAGGGAGCCAGAATGTGTCTTCAGCTACTGCAAAGAAAATAAATTAAAAAATTATAATGAAGTGTCAAAGATTCCTATCAATTCCCGTTCTTGCAGTGTTTATGTTGCTGGGTTTTGTGTATTACGTAACAGTTTTGGTTTTTATTAGAAATTGGGTTGGCTTGCAGACCTCAGCTGGCTTCTTGAATGCTTTGATCTTCACTTTGTTGGCTTCTCTTTGTCTCTTCTCTTTCGTTGTTTCTGTTGTCGCTGACCCAGGTCACGTTCCCTCCTCTTATGTCCCTGATGTTGAAGAAGATACTGTTGGCTCAGATCAAGAACTTCAGAAAAACGTAAGTCGTCTACACTTGCTTTTATATATATATATATGTCGAAGATAGGTGTAAATTCTTTTTTTTTTTTAGCTTTTTTGAAGTGTTTGTGATGATTTGCATTTTACAAATTGAAAGAAAAAGGATAATTCAAGTCAAATACAGTAATCTTGAAACATTAATCCACATTGTGATTGTAGTTTAAAAAGTTATAATGAAAGTTTCTGGAGTCCTGAAATGCATCAAAGAGGTAAAAAAATTTGTTCTTGCATGGTCTGAGGTTGGATTCTTCATGGTTTCCTTCCTGCTGAAAAGTCATGCTTTCCTACTTGTAGGATAAGTCTTAAAAATGCCTGAATAATTCGGATTAGTTTTGGCTTCATCCAGTTCAACAATTTATCCATATTTATAGGTGGAGGTTGAGAAAGCCAGCATGAAAAGAGTTTGATTAATGGTCCATGATGATTCGGAAATCAGTAAAAAAGTGGAGGGTAATTGACCTAGTTAAATGATAACCAATTACTTCTTTGCTATTCTTAGGGGCTTCTTAAATTTATACATGAGGTTCCATCAGTTATGTATAAATTACAGCAACAAAAAAATTTTGTGCTGTTATAGGGTGCAGAGGCGAGGCTATGTTCCAAGTGCTCCGCACACAAACCTCCAAGGGCTCATCATTGCAAGATCTGCAGAAGGTGTGTGTTGAGGATGGTAGGTCAGATAATATTCTTTTAAATAACCACTTGGTCCACAAGTTTTAATTTTGATCATTAAGAGATTAATGATATACATTTCTTTTCTGTTAAAATTTGTCACAGGATCACCACTGTTTGTGGATAAACAATTGTGTTGGTTATCAGAACTATAAGGCCTTTTTTATGCTTGTATTTTATGCTACTATGGGAAGCATATACTCAACAGTAAGTACAAATTTGCTCTTTTCTGCCCTGATTTTGGTATTACAAAGTTGCTGAATTTTTAACCAAAGCTCTTGGCATACTAGGTGATGGTAATAAGCTCAGCTTTTCAAAAGGATTGGGATTTCAGTGGAAGAACTTCGCTTAAGCTCTTTTATGTAAGTTAGATACTGATACAAACACAAATATGAGAGTGTATCAGAGGAGGCCACGTGGCTAGTGTGAGGTGTAACAAAAAGGAGGGTGTATGAGGGTCTGTTTCTAGAAGAGTTTGTTATTAAGTTTGTTAGGATAGCTGTCATCCTTGTGAGAGCTGTCATTACCGTTTTTCTGTTTTAGCTTTTGTTGCTTTAGGTTATATAAACTAGTATGGAGGGATATTGGGGGCATGCATGAATACGTAGTGAATGGAAAACCACTGAAACTTATCTTTTTCCTTAGTGTCTCTCTGTTTTTTCCTCTGTTTTTCCTGGTCTCTATCAGATACCTACTGCTTTTTTATTGAATGTGTTAGTTTACATTTTGGAGTGATTATATTGATGTTCAAAAGACGAGGTGGCAGGGAAAATGAAACAAACTAGTTAGTAATTGTTATTTGAGTGGCTTTTCTTCATCTGATCAGCAGTGATGACAAATTATAGGGACTAACTTGTAGAATATAACTTGACAGGGCTCTTAGATTACATTTTTCAAAGCAACCTTGACAGTCTGTTGGAAACTTGATCAATTATGAAGTATTCTAAAGTGGCTTAAACTTGCATGAAAATTTTAGAGTACCACAATTATGGTTAATCAACTTTTCTTTTCCCATAGGTGCATCTTTTCAGCATTGTTGTGTTGTTCTGTTACTCCATCAAATTGTATTCTGGGAGACTGCCCTTGCTCACTTATTCTTTAACATGAATTCCACTATTTTACTTTTTAATGATGCGGTTTGAAATATGTTGAAGACTGTTTAAAAAGTGTTTGTACGCTTCAGGTTTGTTTTGGTGCATTGATGGTTTTATTGAGCTTGACACTTGGAACTCTATTGGGTTGGCACATTTACCTCATCACTCAGAATATGACAACCATAGAGGTAAACTTGGAATTTTCAAAGTTGGATACCTTTCATGGATGATTTTGCTTTAGTTATTTAAAAGATCTAGAAATATGGCTTGTGCCAGTACTATGAAGGAATAAGGGCAGCATGGTTGGCTAGGAAATCTGGGCAGAGCTATCGACATCCATTCAACGTTGGCATCTACAAAAACATTACCTTGGTACTTTCTATTTCTCTCTCTGAGTGCTTGTGTGTAGACGTGTTGCATCCATATGTCAGTTTACATGCTGTAGAAATTGGTGATAATATCTGAAATCTTTAGTTACCTATTATCCTAACATGCATGCCTTTTGATCAGGTATTGGGTCCAAATATGCTTACATGGATATGTCCAACGGCAATAAGCCATCTCAAAGATGGAATTAGCTTCCCTACTTCACGCCATAATTCATAGAAAATTCTCTGGCCTCCGGTCAGGCTCAGGCCTCATCTTCTAATAAGTTTGCATCCAGAACTTAAGAAAATGAATTTTTCAATATTTTCATACCACCCCTCAATTTTTAAGGTGCAGATCAGGTAAAAGAAGCAACTGACACAACTACTGTTCTTCCATAATAACTCGACCAAGTTTGCCTCCTGAATCATGTCGAGCATAAATCAGTCTATACTGTCATACCAGCTTGCAGTTAAATATAATGGATAGAGAAATTCTAGATTGTAGATTGTCATGTATACTAGATAGTCATTCGCGAAAGACTTTTTATTTTTATTATTATTTTTTTTAATACAGAGCTTGATTGAGTTTGTTTCATTTGATCTAATAAATGCTTTTCCGAGCAATTTGAGGTTTACTAATTTATGATTTTGTTTTTGTATCATTAGTATCGTCCGGTAATTGATGGACAAAGATCAATTTTATGATAATCTGTTATTTAATATGATATCAGAATGAAGATCTTATTCTCGGAGTTTGTATCTATTATCATGTGTGTCTGAATCCGAATGTATTTGGATTTTGTCCATCTTACATGAACGACAGAATAATTACATGGATAGTTACTGCATTGAAATGTGATAGAGACTCTTGTCTGCCTAACAAAGGAATTTAATTATTAACATGGAGAAGGCATTACTCATTAGGACTACTGGTTGTTCATCAAGCCAGCTGTGACATATAAAAGATTTATCAAGTTAAGACAACGTTCCATCATGTACAGAATTATTCTTTGTTGCAATTGATGACTGCAGTACAATTATTGATCTTAACCAGTTCTGGTTTTTCATGAATTCGATATTATGGCACTACTGTTGGATGTTACAGAAGTTCATGCAGAATTAAGAAGATTGCTTTGTTTGGACCAGCCCCATCAGCAAATCTTTTATGTAAACAATCAATTATTTAGAATAATTGTGGGAGTGCGAGCAAATTATTGCCAGATGTTGGGACATTAGAGGGCCGCTCTGTAAAAGTTTTCTTAACAAAACTTTCTTGTGAGTTAACACCTGGATGCATTATGTACACATGTATGGCTTGATTTTGACAAGATTAAGAAGATTCAGAACGGAAATAATTCCAAGATTCGACTGAGATTCCAATGGAAATTAAACAATTCATTTACAACGCCATCATGTCTATCCGATTCCATCTGCTTTCTGCTTGTGCTTCATACTTTCTGTATTATTTTGTCTTTCACGAGGAGGAGTACAATCCTGAAAAGAACAGCATTTGGTAAAATAATATATCAAACTGATAAGATTCAGAGTTAAAATGAGTAAAGATATAGAGGAAGCAATCACACCGTTGAAACTGAGTAGTAGAGTTGTTGAAATAGCGTTTTATTCTAGTTATTGTAGTATGATTCACAATCTCAATCAGAAGTAACTTGGAATGATTTGTTGACTGGAGGTGCAGCTTGAGTTTTTGTAGAGCTACCCTTGTAATCAAAGCTTTAGTGCATGACTTCATATTATATACGGTCTTCTATAATGCTCTTTTAATATGGAAGTTTAATAAATATCAGGAAAAGCATCCACAAATCTGGGCTAGTGTTGATGATTGAGATTTCTAATAATTTAGATATTCTATGGTTAGAGGACAAAGCTAGGAGACACACACTCACATTCTTTCCAAATTCAATTAAATTCATTCAAATTATATTGAGATTTATTTTTTTAAGTAGGAGAGGTGGGTTTTTTTTTTTTTTTTTTTTTTTTTTTTCAAATAAAACCAAGGGGAAAATTATTTATTGGGTATTAAAATTGATTATAGTATTTTTGTTATAATCCAAAAATGAAACATTAGTAATTGAAATCAAATCGGGATTCAAGAGTGTTTGATGATATGGTTGCCCAGGTTTTCTTGCGATGGATTATTATTATTATTATTATAGATGTTATGGGTGTCAAGATCATGCAATGTGACGTGTGGAGATAAGCTCAAATTAATTTATATCAAGAAATACATAAAATATGATTAATAGTAATTGAAATGCGACTTTATTTAAAAATGAAGTTCCTGGATTTGACTCAACATGCTAAGATGTTTCCAGCTTCAATAGAGATTGTTTTTAACTGTAACGTATGGAACCCAAATTTCTGAACCAAATTCCAGATTTTCGAGAACTCATTTTGAAAATGGTAAATGAATGATTATGCGAAATTGTTAACCTTGAAATATTATTATCATTTATAGTAATTTTTGAAAAGTATACATCATGTATGTACAGATGCAATTTGGACATGCTTAGTTGGGCATCTTATCCACGAAGAATACAGAAATTCCCAGGCAACACATGTGCATAAATTCTGATTTCTGAAAACAAATTAATCAATCAATACGCGGTGGATCGCCTGTGAATTCCACCACCATTATTTATATCTTGTTTTCTTCTGAGAATTATTGGAGAAGTACAACGATTTAAGCACTCTCTCCATGTGACAAATTAACATCGAACATTTGCTTCACTTATTGACGACTCTCAATCCACGTCTGATCGTAACATTCGAAACCCTACAACGCCGAACTGCTTTCGTTGTTTTCCAAATCTATCAATTGATTGAACGTGGTGTTTTTGATAGTAATTTAAATCAGAAGGGAGGTAGATAACGTTTCTCCCTTTTTCATTTTGCATTAACAACAGCCTGTGATTGTGGGCTGTATCGCTGGCTTCCTCACATTCATTGAAAGCTGGGAAAACTTTATTTGTCGTTTTGGATGTTTGATGCCGGTCTCGGATCCGGGATCAATCCGATCACACAATCATCCTCACTCTTCATTTTCCAACCAAACTCAACCCCACTTTAAATAAAACTATTTATTTTTAACAACTCTGATTACTAATTAATATTTTTATATATCCGTTTAATAATTATACTATAATAACTATATGATATTTATAAAATTAGAAATTATAAGAAATAATTAAATTAATTATGTCTCCTGTTAACTGATGGACGAGCTAATACTTTGATAGGCAATAAAAAAAAATTATTATTTTTTGATTAAATTCGAAAATACCCCTCAAATTGGATTATTTTTGCACATTTGCCCTTGATACGTAACATTCAACGTGAGAGTCTAATCTAAACAAAAGCACGAGTTAAATCATTTAATAAAAAGGGGAGAGTAATTTTAATGCAATATAAATAGGTTGAAGAGCATGTAATTACAACGCACACAAACTCTGTTTCTGTGTGGCTATAAGGCAGAGTAAGAGTTGTTTGTTCTGCTGCAACTTCACAGATCCTCAAGTTCCGGAAAGTTGTAGTTTTCTCATTACACTCGTGGAGAAGAGCGTGGAAAAGGTTTACTTGGTTTTTTCCTTCTCAACACAGTCTGTATGTTATTGAAAAGTTTAAATTGATTGTTTGCAGGCAGAAGCTCTTGAAGCTGTGGAGACATCACGATTGTTTCCTCTCTGTCTAAAGGAGGGGTTACCATCTTAAACGTCCTTGCTGGGAAAACATTGCAAAGAAATGAAAACAAAGTCTTTAATAATGTTCTTGTTTTCTGTTGCATACGAGCTTTTTTATGCCGCAACACTTTCAAATCTATTCCTTTCACAGTTGGTCTTGTGTACTTTTGTTTGTTTGACAAGAAAAAGGAGGAAAACAGAATTTTCTAGTCACTATTTTATTTGATTGTTTATATTTTCCAAGCAACCAAACAGACTATAAAACCAGAGTGATTTAGAAAACTTCAGAGTCATTAGTTTAATTCCTACGAAGTATGCAAATCCATGCTTATCGGTTACCAAGTTAAATCTCTATTTATGAATGCACAATTATAGAACTTTTCTGTATGGCAACATATGTTATTGCCAATTTTGTAGAATTTCCATATATTTTGTTTTCTTTCTTGCTAGATTTCTACAATTTGATTCTCCTTCCCACATGCAATCATTAACAATATGACCCTTATTTGAATTGGGTACATTTATTTATACTATTTTAATTCACCTGTGAATTGTTTATAGGAAATCAGTGTGAAGAAAGAGTAGGAGAAGATGATGAAGGACTCAGTTTCAGATCACAGTTTCTACATTGACAGTGAAGAAGAAGAAGACCACGACGAGGAGAAGGTGCTTAACAGAAATGGAGGTGAAGAAGATGACGGAAATGATTCTGATTCTTCGGCTGAAATCCAGCAGCAAAACAACCCTGGTTCCTACAACACTACTTATTGGCCTCAAAGTTACAGGTACTGTCTCTGCTTTGATTGTTCTTTTCCTTTTATAAAATTATGGCTGGTTGGTTTCGGTGTCAATGGACACAGAGGTCATTTCTGTCGTTAATTTGATAAATGTTTACCTTGCTTGGCGTTTTGGTTGAGTTAAGAGTTGAGATCAATTACTATTAAAACTAGTCTCTGTTCAGTTGAATGTTTCAAGAAATTTGATTCTATGGAGAGTGAACAAATTTGGTTTTCAAGCTTAATTAGTTTTTGCTAGAAACATGAACGGCAAAGTTTATCTATGTTAACATATTTTTGACCTAAATGAAAATTACAGTAGAGACGGCACGTTTTTTCTGTAATTCTTGTGATTAGTGTGTATCGGCTTTGAAATGATGTGTAGAAGACTGTAAAGGTGGCTGGGATGAATATAAGGTGGCTTTTATTGGTTTTAATAAAGGGAAAGAGAGTACGAGAAAGTGTATTTAAGCTGTGATGATTGCAAATTGATCAATCTGATTGCGGTTAATCAGGACTTGAATCAGCAAAAAGTTGTAGCAGTAGTTGAAGACCAAATTCATGTCCACCTAAAATCATTTTAAAAATTGTGTGACCTTGGCCTACTCTCTGTCTCTTTTCAATTAGTGGATTATGTTTCCGTGATGATATTAGAGACTTGATTTATGCCCGGGACCTACAAATCGAACATTCATGTTAATCCAATTGTAAGCTATAAGCTTGTCTTGAACATTCTTTACTATTCTGATGGCGCTATTTGATTTGCCTTCAAGACTCATTTTTCTGCAATTTGTCGTTGAAGTTACGGTCAGAATTTTCGCGATAGAGTTGCACACATCTTCAAACCCACACATAATATGACTGTTTCATCAATTTTGTTGCCTTCTGAAATGTGACATAGAATTGGCAATGTACATGATATGACTGTTCCATCAATTTTATTCCCTTCTGAAATGTGACAGAATTGGCTTCTTGATGAAAAACGTAAGTAATCCTATAGCATGTCACTAGTTCCACATTCTTAACAAAAATTACTGTTGCAGGCAGTCTATTGATCTGTATAGTAGTGTGCCATCTCCAAGTCTCACATTTTTGGGGACTCCTACACTGTCAAGATTGAGCAGTTCCTTCCTTTCATCATCACTAACAAGAAGGCACACTCCTGAATCACTATCTGCTGCAACAAAACCTCTCCTACCAACAGTAGCAGATGAGAAATTACCAGCACAAAGGCGTAGTTCTCACTCACTGCTTCCTCCTATTCCATCAAGGAAGCCTTCTGTTAAGGACTCCATTAAAACATCCCATGTCTCACATGAGCTTCCAATTTCTCGCCAGAGCTCGTATGCGCAAGCTGTGCTCAATGGTTAGTCGCACAACACTTGCTCCTTCCATCTGTTTAATTATTTATTATATTGTTAGTTTCTTAGCTATCTATCAAAACGTTCAAAATATAAATCAATCCTACAATTGGATGCCTAATATAGGAGTTTTCAATTTGTTTACTTGGAATTCCTCGATTATAAGTACACTGTAGTGAAATCCTTTCCCACAACTTCCAAGGGAATAGAACATTATTATGATTAAACTAGTGACAATTATTACTCCACCAAGTAAATAATATCCTCAGATTTCATCATTGACAGTCATCAAACCTGTCTAGATGTTGCCACTTGCCGTCTTGGGATTACTACTGCCACCAAGCTGAATCCTATGCCGGTCCACCGTCATCTGCTGGGACAACATAAGTCAGTCATGTTGTCTTAAATAAATATAAGACACATCCTCACCAATAAACTCACCTTGCTGGTTAAATCTTTGTTAACATCACTCCCTCCACATGGCTAGAAACAATCTCTCAGCTTTTTAATTTATCCTGCTGATTCAGCTAACTTGGTTTACATGTCTCAGCATTTTATTTTAAAAAATAAAATATAATCTGGGTTTTCTTTATACCTGCTAACAAGCAAGAGTCTCTTCAAATTTGATAGATAAACTACTTTTATATAACTATCTGCCTTGTTGCCTTTGTCTGTAGCAGATCAAGGTCTTGTCCTTTCACTCATTAATTGTGGCTATATTTAGCCTGAACAATGATGGGGTGACTTATCCTTGTTGCACATGGTGCACATGGCAAGATCAGCTAACCAACAAGAATATGGGTGTTGATAAGCTGTTATAAGCTAGTCTCTGCAAACTTTTAAATAATTTAATTTTTAACGAACTATAAATTTCTTGTTCATTTTCCCCTGGTTTGGACTATGAATGTGGATGCTTTAAGCCCCTAAGGGGAAGCCTGCTTTTGATACTGCTTTTGAAAAAATAAAAAATTAATTTATCAGAAACTATGGTTAAACTCAAAAAGGATGAAAAAGATGTTTAAAGTTCTAAAAACAGGATCTGGAAAGCATACAAAACTTGTCTTCAATTAATTCAAAAGATATCTTACATCACAAAACTGTTTCTAGGATATGATATCAGAAGTATTCCTGGATTTCGAAAATGTTAACCCAATTTCTCAACAAAATCAAAAATCTTATTTGAACATGATCTAAAAGAGTACTCGTCATGTTGTATATTAGTTGATTAGCTTCTAAGCTTCTAAAAAGGTTGTTGCTATGTTACGTAAAATGCAGGAATGAATGTTCTCTGTGGAGTTGGAATTCTTTCTACCCCATATGCTGCAAAGGAAGGAGGATGGATTGGCTTGTCCATTTTGATAATATTTGGAGTGCTTTCTTTCTATACCGGAATGCTCTTGCGTTACTGCCTGGATAGTGAGCCTGGCCTGGAAACTTACCCGGACATAGGCCAAGCTGCCTTTGGTACTGTGGGTCGAATTGCCATATCTGTAAGTGCTGTTTTTTTTTTTCATTAATTTCTTTCAAGAATAAAGAATCATCTATCTATATGATTATAAGTTTTTGATATAAGTCTCTTTTCTTTTTATTTTGAACAGCAAATAGTAGCAATTAGAGCATTGTAACATTGTAAATTCGAAAGATAAAGAATATGTTATAGAGAAAAAAAAATAGTTTTAAAAATGAACCACAAAATTTTAAATGGTCACTGATATTGTCGTATGTGCTGTTCTTGGTTTGGTTTTTTTTGCAGATAATATTATACGTGGAACTATATGTAAGTACAGCTGGCTTCTCTGAGTGAGTATATCTTGTTTCTTTATTTCACCATAAAGTTGTCTATTGCAAGACATGAAACAAGACAAGCTAGATTCCAGCGGAAGCCGGACCCCACCTATATATTCTGGGGTCCCATATTTCAGTTTCTGTTGCCTGAGTCACATTTCTGTCTCTGACTAGTTCATCATTGAAGCTGATATAAGCAAAGTAGCCACAGTCAGATGGTGCTTATAATGGTGTCTACCTGTTAAAGTTTCAGTCATTGCTACAGTCTGCATGATTGAATGAGCCAATACTTATTTTTTAGATCTGTTTAGTAAAATTTCCCAAATTTTGCCCTGTAGTTTTCATGCATCGGTGGCAAAATTATGGAACCTGAAGCAGTAAAAGTGATTGGTTGGCCAGCACTAAACGATGTAATACTATTAGTCACCAAAATTATAAGATATCAGATTAATATAGTCACGAACCAATTTCTAAGAACTATTAGTTAAGACAAATACACGCTTTTAGGTACTGATTTGACATTACACACTAGTTCTAAACGTATAATTATATGCTTGATTTGTATTGAATTATCAGTTGGCAGAGTCTGGGACATATCCAAACCCAATAGAAAATGATACCATACTATGTGTGGATTGGATTCTCACCCTTTGTAGTTTGTATATTAAGTTCTGTTTTGAGTCATGTACTTCCTGTAGTTCTGATTTTCAGCTTATGAAGTTGATCAAACGGTCTCAAGTGCTGTCATTACCAGTAGTTTCAAAGAAAAAATCATCTTTGTATCTTGAGGAAACCTAAGTCTTTTTTTTCTTGCAGGCTTGCTGTGTTGAATATATAATTTTGGAGAGTGACAACTTATCGTCATTGTTTCCGAATGCACATTTAAGTGTGGGTGGACTTGACCTAAGTTCGTATCATTTTTTCGCATTATTGACTACCGTTGCCGTTCTTCCTACCGTTTGGCTAAGAGACCTCAGTGTTCTTAGTTATATATCTGGTAAGCATTCTGATCTTTTAGCTGTTTTTTGTGAGTTTTAGAGTAAACTGTCACTTGAAGTCCAGTTGATACCAGTTTCACAATCTTTGAAACTTATAATATTAATCATGTTGGAGGCTCATGAACAACTCAGCAGCTAACAAGAACTGACACAGTCATATTTTATATTTGTAATCTTCAATATCCATGACTCCGTTAACCTCTTTATGGTGATATTGTTGGAAAAATTCTTAATTCATGATATTTCTGTTTCCAGCCGGTGGAGTTGTTGCATCAGTCTTGGTGGTCCTCTGCCTATTTTGGGCCGGTCTGGTAGATGATGTTGGCATTCATAGCAAAGGAACAACATTGAACCTTGCAACTTTTCCTGTTGCTATTGGTCTTTACGGTTACTGCTACTCAGGACATGCTGTATTCCCAAATATCTACACTTCAATGGCAAAACCAAACCAATTTCCATCAGTCCTCTTAACATGGTAAAAAAATAAATCCATTAATTATTTTACTTGCTAAGAGAGTTATAGTTCTAACAGTGCCAAAATGTGGTCCTTGATATTAGAGGTTTAAATATTCAAGTTAAGTCCACACCTACATGCTTGAGCTTTTAGGAAAGTGACAAACTTAACATAGTATCAGAACCATAGTGACCTAACGGTCAAAATTCGAATCCCTTCCGTATTATTTAATTAAAAAATAAAAAAATTATTGTTTGGCCCACTTGTAAGACCCATTGAAGCATATGAGACTTCGCCTAGTCCAAGTTGCAAGTGCACATCATATATTGATTGAGATTTCAAGTAATCAAGAAAATATTGTATCCAACAAACTTGTCTATGTTTGTCTGTGGCATAATATACTATAACTTGTTGTGCTGGTGTTTCTGGCCAATATGTGTTCAAATTGGCTGTTTAAATAGAAGAAAATGGTGACTGGCTATGCTGTCTGAGGATCCTTATTATATTCCTATTCTTATCTCCAATATCTGTTATTGTAAATGCAGTTTTATTATATGTACCTTGATGTATGCTGGAGTTGCTTATATGGGATACACGATGTTTGGAGAATCAACATTGTCACAGTTCACTCTCAACATGCCTAAAGATTTGGTTGCCTCAAAAATTGCTGTTTGGACTACGGTATGCCTGAATCATTCATATGAATCTCTCTAAATAATCAATGTTTTTCAGTATTCGCCAGATTTCGAATTATTGCAGTTTCCTTTTTTAACCTCAATAGTTTTCCATCTCTTCATATGCTGTAAGCCGTTTTAGAGCATGATGTGAATTTATATTAAACCTCCTATAACCTGAATACCCTTGTTTGTTCTTTTGCAGGTGGTTAACCCATTTACCAAATATCCTTTCCTATTTACTATTTACTCAAACAATGAACAAAAAGGTTGGCAGGTGTTGAAAGATGGTTCATCATATATATGCTTGAATTTTAGTCATTTCCTTCTTGCAACTCCTTCCGTTAGAATTAGTGAGTAGGACCTGCATATTTACAGTGCAACAAGGGGACAAAAGAGATCTTAAGCAGTTGTAATTAGAACAAACAGAACAATGTTATTCCTTAATTAGAACCACATATGCATTAACCATGTCTCCAGTGGCATTGAGTCTGGAGGAACTGATACCATCAAACCATCTCAAGTCTCACATATATGCCATATGCATTAGAACAGCACTGGTGATCTCTACCTTAATTGTCGGCCTCAGTATCCCCTTCTTCGGTAAGCCCCTCTTTTTAAATATTTCTTTATATATTGGCAACTATAGAAAATATGTTGAACGAGGAAAGTGGCTAACACATTACGCTAATCTTGATTATATAGCATTAAAACTTTTAGGAAATCGTTTGCTTTATAAAAATGTTACACTGCCAGTAAATATTCTTATCGTTTCAGGTCTGGTGATGTCACTGATTGGATCTTTACTCACAATGCTTGTGGTAAGTTTTCCCATATGCAGTTTCAATAATTTAACTTCTTCTGGGTTTTTCATTTGAACTCTAAAAGATTATAATAAAAAATTTCTTTGCAGACCTTAATACTTCCTTGTGCTTGTTTCCTGAGCATTTTGAGAGGGAAAGTAACCCGTTTCCAGGTATGATGATATCATATACTGTATATAAGGTGGTACGTAATTCTCTTATTATATTATTCCCGGAAAACTTGCTCACTGTTATTATCATTTTTTAAATTTTTGGTAGGTTGGTCTTTGTATTATAATAATTGTGGTAGGGGTTATATCGTCAATCATTGGAACGTATTCCGCTCTGTCCAAAATCATAGAGAGGTTGAGCGGCTGAAGATTTTCAGAAATTTTGCCAGAAATGAGAATTACGTTTACTTCTGTAGAGTAGATTGTGATGAGAGAAGCCTATGTTTCTATTGGACTTCATGCCAATTTTGAATTCTGCATCCCTACTTTGGTGTTGTTATCATATAGAAAGATTAAACTTGTTTGCGCTAATGGAATGTATAATTCATTCATTATATATAATTTTCATGCTTTCTGAAGACATGTATACCGAACATGTACACCTGTCGGCTCTACAATATAAATTAAACTTAAAAAAATGAGGAGTTGCAGCAAAGGCGACGCCTCAGAACTACGGGATAAAAAAATGATACGAAACTTGAAATTCGGCACCAAAAGTTAAGAAGTGTGGAAAAAGTGGGAGATGGATAGGTGTCGATGTCATGAACCTAACCTAAAATTACATGAAACCGAGCAAAAGAGTAGGGACATGCTGTATTCTCAAATATCTACATCAATGGAAAAACCAAACCAATATCCATAACAGTGCCAAAATGTGGTCTTTGACGCCATATATTGATTGAAATTTCAAGTAATCAAGAAAATTCCGTAACCTGCATACTTGTCCCTGTTTAACTGTGGCATAATTTATTATAACTTGATGAGGCCGGTATTTCTCTTTATTAATTGAGGTGAAAGTTATTGGTGTTTCTGGCCATTATGTGCTCACATTGGCTGTTTAAATGGAAGAAAATGGTTACTGGCCACGTTGTTTGAGGTTCCTATTCTTATCCCCTATATCTATTATTCAAAACACAGTTTTATTTTTTGTACCTTGACGTATGCTGGAGTTACTTTTATGGGGTACACGAAGTTTGGAGGTTCAACATTGTCACAGTTCAATCTCAACATGCCCAAAGATTTGGTTGCTGCTTGGACCGTCGTAATGCCATGAATCATTCAATAGTTTTCCATCTCTTCATATGCTGTGAGTCTGGAGGAGTTGATACAATCAAACCATCTCAAGTCTCACATATATGCTATATGCATTAGAACAGCACTGGTCTCTCTACCTTGATCGTCGGCCTCAGCATCCCCTTCCTCGGTTAGCCTCCCTGGCAACTAAAGAAACAAGAAAACATGTTGAATGAGGAAAGTTGGGTGGAATCTGAACCTGGCTACCACCTCCAACTTCTCTCTGATTAATTAACCAATAGATGAAATGGTAGTTGATTAGATAGTAAGAAAAATAAATTAGAATATGAGAAAATTGTTAAAAACTTACCTCAAATTCCCATTTAGGAGAGAGGAAGAAGAGAATATAAAAATAAAATATTATAATTTTACTCTTTTATCTTCATTCGTTCAGGATATCAAAGTCAACATGTGCGTCAGCACATCCGAGGCCAATCGGACGGCTCAAACAGTTTGGATTCAGTTGGGCCATCAAAGGACCCCACTCCCACAAATATCTGTCTCAGGCTCTCGGCTCTTCTTCGTCGACACTTGTAAACTTGTTTGTTAATGGGTTTGAAGCACTGTACATAGATGATGTAAACATAGGCCAAAACCGTAGTCGTATGTTTCTTTGCAACATGTCTGGGACTTTGCGCTTCTCTCCATCTCTTAACCGACCAACCCCACTTCGCCATTCGTTTGATCTCTCCATACCTCATCAAATTCTCTCAGTTTCAACCTCTAAAAACTATTCTTGGCCTGCAAAATTCGTTTCTTTTTCTGGGAAAATTCGTTGTGTGGTTAAAGAAGAGAAATTTATTAGAGTTTCCAAAGAAGGGTCCGTGCAGGAACTTGAGGATGATGATGCGCCTGTATCGATTCAGCTTACTCCCATCACCAGCGAGAGCCAGTTCGATCGGGTCGTCGCTGAGGCCCAACGGCTTGAAGAATGTGTTATCATTATTTGGTAAGTAATATAAAGGCTAATTCGTTGATGGGATTTCTTGTCTTGTTTATTCCATTTTGTGGGATATCTTTTCCCCAGAAAATATTTGGCTTCAGTTCAATATTTTTTCTTTCTCCGCCCGTACCAAAATTTTCAGTTAGATTCTTCCATTTAAAGTGATTCATGCACTCAAAATGGTACTACTATTCGATACCATTACATAAGAAGATTCAGGTTAAGTGTACTATTAATATATAGAAAGAGCAAACAAAAAGTGAAGACAAAATGGTGCTTTTACTCTCTAAGTTGGATATTCTGTGTTTGGTTGCAGTGAATATTAGGAATGAATGTAAATTGATAGGGAAATTTCAACATTCAACATTAGTTATTTTTGGTTTTGTTAGAAAATAGATTACCTCTCTCTCTTCTGCGTTCTTAATGAGGCATTTGGTGTTAAAAAATGTAGACTAATGAAAAGAAATTATAAAACAAAACTCTTTTCAGGTGAGCTCTACACTCCTTGTTGGCTGAGTTAGATGAGTGTGTCACTTTTGGAAACTTAAGATAGAAATTTTACATTTTATTAATCGATTGAACAGTTTTTAGTCTGAGTATGCCATTTCTCTATGTGAATTGTTTGGGAATCTGCTAAATTTCTTACCAAGTTTGTACAATGTGTACCGTTTTTGCATTGTTGACATATTTAAGTTGGAGCATTTAGAATTGTGAATTGAACTTAAGATAACCTTATTACCCTTCTGTTCTTGGAAACGGTTGCAGTAGTTAG
Organism: Bursera palmeri; assembly: GCA_026225775.1. Classification (NCBI taxonomy): domain Eukaryota; kingdom Viridiplantae; phylum Streptophyta; class Magnoliopsida; order Sapindales; family Burseraceae; genus Bursera; species Bursera palmeri. The sequence goes on from JANKKB010002320.1 coordinate 23,449, forward strand.
AGTATTCAAATTTCTCTTCTTTCATTGCTCATGCAACTTATTAACCATGTGGTTGTAGAAGTTTATGATGTTACCGTATTCTTGCTTTTGAGAGCAGAGTCATTATAATAACTGCATTCTTGTGATTTTTATAAATACCATATTCTAGAGTCTCTGACTGTCAGGAGTAGGTGCACTTTATGAGTCTATTATCTCTCCCTCTTCTTTCTGAAGCTCTTATTGAATTGATTTTATCTGAAATTGTAGGATGGCAACATGGTGCAGAAAATGTATATATCTGAAACCAAAACTAGAAAAGTTGGCAGCTGATTACCATCCACGGTTAGATCAAGTTCCTCCCTAATCATCTGAGACAATTAGAATAATGCTGAATTTGAACTTTTGAGGAAATGATATTGTTTCCCCATTGTAGTGTACTTTTGTAGCTTCTTTGCAAAATTTGAGCTCAAGTTGTATTTACTTTTGCGGAAGTAATTAAAGTTGTCCTTAAATGACAACTTTTTAGTCATTGTAGTCTTAGCAATCAATTGGAAGAACGAAATAAATAAGAAGGCAAGAAATTTTATTCTATTTTAATATGGAATTACTGGAGTGTATAATATTAAACAAGCTGATTTAAAGTTTACTGGTTATAATTTTTGTTTTTCCTTTTTAATGATTGCTTAGATTGCGGTTCTACTATATTGATGTCAACACTGTTCCGCAGAAGCTTGTTACTCGTGCAGGAGTCACAGTAAGTATCTTAATATTTGATATGGCTTATATATTCTGTAATTTGTGCTGATGTTCAATTTTATTCTTACTCAAGAATTTTTAATGCAACCAATCTATAGTATTAAGTTGACACTTGAACAATTATTCTCTTATGTATTACATCAATAGCTTTACTTTTAAATCTTTAACAAATGCAATTATGACCACAACCGTTTTTCAAACGCCTATCTAATATAAAATAAGAGAGCAGATTTTTAAGGGTAAAATGTGTGTAGGACTGATGAAAAAAAAAGTATATTATGACTAAAAATGCTATAAAATATGATTTGTTGGACACTTGAGGACTCAACATGTGTACAACACTGGTAGAAAAGTGTTATACGCTTTGAGGGTGCTTTACAAACTATGTTATGATACTTTTATCATATTAGGAAACGTATTATCGTCTGCTATATATCCATGGACATGCTTTATTTGTTGCACACACTGCCACTTGAGTTAAATGATATTCAGTAATATATACCTGCAGACTGGTGATTGACCCTCAATTGTTCCTTTTTATATGTCGGGTTGTGGTGAATATCGGAATTAATGAAGAAAATGCCAACTATTCAGGTAAATATATTAACATTATGGAATTTTGAAAGTTGATGCTTCTAGGTTGTGAACAAGCTGAATAAGCTTACCATGCTACTCACGCATGACTTCTTTATCTCAAAAGTCATTGTGAGCAAGCCTTCATACCACTATGAAGCAGCTTTTGAGTCACCATATCCTGAGGAGGTGAAATCAGGAAGCTGGTTTCTCAGGATTGGCTCATTTCTACTCAGGCCAAAAAAAAAAAAAAAGAGTAAAAATATTCCTCCCATTTATTCTACAAATGATCTCGAGCCAGTACCAATGAGCTGATCTTGAGTTAAACTTTAATGGTTTTGTTGGTTTGATGACCATCTATAGTATTTTTCCTATACTCAATGAAGTCTTATATGTTTGTTGCAGCTGTGGAAGGATAGCAAGAAACAAGATGAAGTGATTGGTGGCCACAAAGCATACTTAGTCATTAATGAAGTCCTCCAAATGATTGAAAACCAGACTGCCATTTGAGTAATGGTATGACTAGCTTTTCCAAAAAAATAAAAAATAAAAATTTTATCATTTAGTTCTCTGTCTGCGAAAATTCTTTTCTGTATTTTTTTTTTCTTGTGATAAAAGAATCCACAGAAGTTACAGCAGAAGTTAAAATTGTAACTTGTCTGCCAAGTTCTCTGCTCTATACATGTTGACTTCATTACATAAAATGCAAAAGGAAAAAAAAATGTTATCTATAATGAAGGAAAAAATTTGGTCTATGAATGTGGATTCTCTTCTCATATTGAGTTTTTGAATTTTACATGAATTCATATAAAAATTTACCATATACAGGTGCTATCGAATTGGGTACTTTTAATTAGTTACCGATAAAAATCCTGGTTTGAGTTGTTGTAATGCTTTGATTAGAAAAATTATTTTCTCCCCTCAAATTGTAGTTGATCCACTTCAACAACGATGGCCAAACCATAAAAGTTGTTTGCACTTTAGCCTTCTTGAGTTGTGATATCGAACCCCATACTTGTAAGTAGCCTATCTACAATACAATATTTCTTCACGAATCGATATTAAAAATTACAATTAATGTTAAAAGAATGTATATTTTATTTGGGTAACGCTATCAAGAGTTTGCATAGCGATAATGTAATGATTTGTACGTTTTTGTGAAAGCCAATCACCAGGTAATCGATCACCAATTTTTTAGAGAATTAAAAAGCTCGGGACTAACCCATTTCGGCTACTGAGTGGTATCACATCACATCTCAAAGGTTGTTAGCCCATGAATTAAAGAGGAAAAAATTAATGAGAAATTCAATAAAGAGAGTTTCATATTCTAACAATTACATGCTTTCAACAAGAAAGGAAACCCATCAAACGTGCATTGTGTAATTTGTGAAAACTTTTTCTATAAGAAACAGAAGATAAATAAATAAATCAAAGCGATAAGTAAGAGGGGACAATTAGGTTAAACTTTTTATTAGTTGTCGAGATAAAAATATAGAAAATGGAGGCAGTTCCGTAAAACCCAAGAAGAAGAAGCCCAATAGGGAAGGCCCATGACCGTCCGATGAAAATCGAACGGCTGAGGCGAGTGTCTTCGTAAAATTGGGGGAGTGAAAAAACGAGGGACCGTTTCGTTCCTAATCACGCGATGTCATCTCTTTCATGTCTCGTCTCGCCTCCGTCCTCCCTTCCCTCTCCCTTTAATTAATAATAATATCAAAATATTAATCATTATTTATAATAAAATTAAAAAATTTCGGTTTCTTCTTCTAAATTCTTCCTAGATTTTCTCTCTCACCCTTGGCGTTTCTTTCATACAATCAAGATTTCTAGGTACTCCTCGTCCCCCATTGCGACGCCGTTTTCTCTTCTCTGTTGATTCCCTCTCCCCAGTTTTTGTTTGATTTTTCGCTGCAATTTGACTTTTTTCTTTTATGTTCAGTTTCAGGAGATTTTTTGAGTAATATAATGCACACTTATTCATGTTGATGCGGAGATATTCTTAAAGGTATGGATTATTGATTTATCTATATTTTTTAAAATTTGGATTATTTATGTTTCTCTGTTTGGTTGCTGAGTAAACAAAATAGAAAATTGGTGCCCAATTGTGACTTTGACAACTAATTTCTACGCAAGATTTACCTTTTTTTGAAAAAATTTAATTGTGTAAATTTTATCTGCAGCCAAACAGAGGATTAGAATTGGGGTTTCAATTCTTGATTTTTTTTTTTTTAATTTGATTAGATTTATTTATTAATTTAAGTTTTGGTTGAAATAGAGTTTGGATATGGTTGCTGGAAGTAACATTGAGATGTTACAAGAACCCAATGGTAACTTGAATTTGGAAGAGAGCTTGCAAACTGAGCTTGAATTGATATTGCAAGCTCAGTCTAATCAACAAATTCTTCAAAGAGAGAGGGAACTTAATATATATCGGAGTGGTAGTGCCCCACCCACAGTTGAAGGATCACTCACTGCTGTGGGTAGTCTCTTTAGGAATAGTACTAGTGGCAGTACTAGTATTGGTGGTGGTGGTAATGGTAATCTTAATGAGATTTTGACTGAAGATGAGATTCGATCGCATCCTGCATATCTTTCATATTATTATTCGCATGAGAACATAAACCCTAGGCTACCGCCACCACTGTTGTCAAAGGAGGATTGGCGTGTTGCACAAAGGTTTCAAGGTGGTGGCTCATCGTCTTTTGGGGGTATTGATGACTGGAGGAAGGGAATAGATGGTGGTGATAGGTCATCCTTGTTTTCGATGCAGCCAGGGTTGTCTGTGCAGCAGGCAGAGAATGATTTAATGGAATTGAGGAATGCTAGTAGGAGAAATGTCTTAAGCAACACTTCAGCTGAGTGGCATAAAAGAGGCCCAGATGGATTGATTGGATTGTCTGCAACTGGACTAGGTTTGAGAAGGAAGAGCTTTGCTGACATTCTTCAGGTAATTGCCATATTGTGTTGTTATTTGTAGCATAGTGGCAACTTCAGATGATATTTTTCTTGTGAATGTGTTGATTTCATGATAGGAGGATTCTTGTAGGTTTTCCATTTTTACTAGTCTCTTACATCCTTGCTTTGTACTTTGGCTTGTTGTTGATTTCTACTCGCATGGTGATAGTGGGATTTTTTTTTGGTTCTGAATTTCTTTGATGATTCAAGGTCTTTAATTTTTATTTTTATTTTCAATATATATATATGTATGTATACATGTATATCTGATGGTTGCAAAAGTAGTGGTTTTTAGTTCCACATTGTTTGTGATTGTTGAACTCAAAAGTGCTTCTGTATTGCTTAATGCTATTCAATAGATCAGATTGAATGTGCCTAATCATATAATAAATGGTTGGTATTATTTTCTTTTTCTTTATGTTATGTTGACAACTAGAATTGATTGTCTTTTAGGAAGGACTTGATCGACCTGCTTCCTTGTCAGGCCACCTGTCACGCCCAGCAAGTTGTAATACCTTCCATGATGGTGTGGGTACTAGCATCATATCTAATGGCTATCCACCTGGTTCATTTAATGCATCAGAATCCTTAGACTTGCAATCTGTAGCTGCAACACCAGGAGTGGTAGGTGTTAAGAGCCATAATAGAACTGCTTCTCATTCTTTTACATCTGCTGTGGGTTCATCACTTTCAAGAAGTACAACCCCTGAAGCACAGCTAGGCGGAAGGTCACCTGCCTCTGGTCTTCCTCCTGTGGGGAGCAGAGTTGGCCCTATTGAGAAGAAGGGTGCTGTTGGTTCATATGTCCAAAATGATTTTTCCTCTGGGATGAATGAGCTTGCTGAAATTGCAGGTAGTTTATCAGGTTTAAGCCTGTCAAATATTAGACATGCAGATGAAGATAGTCATTTACGGTCTCAGCTCCAACTCAATCATGAAAATCAGCCTCATTTTCCCTACAATATGCCCAGTGGTCATAATCAGAGTTTGCAGCAACAACTCATAGACAAGTCCAATCCAGAGAATCTCTCATTTTCTACTAATTATATTGATTTCAGTCGGAAAAGTGGGATTGCACCAAACCATAATGCTTCTTTGATGAATTCNCAATGGGCAACTTAATGTTCCCAAAAGAACTTCTTCACCCAATCTTTACTCAAAAGCGAATTCGACAGGGTTTGGAAGTTCAGAAGGGTCTATTGTCTGTCAACAAAATGCAAATATTTCAAATGTACCTGGTAATTGTTTTGCTAATCAAATGCTGAATTATCTGGTTAAGAATCATCATCTCTGTCATTTATTCTTGAATTTTTTTTGTAGTTTTATTTTTTTTCAAGTATTCTCTTAATGAATCTTTTGCATATATATGGCTGGAATTGCTCAATGTTGACATATATATATTTTTTTTTCTCAGGTTTAGCTTTTAATGGTCTTGGAGATGGACAAAGATTGAATGGATTGGTTAATCAGGCGGGTTTGGACCTTCGTTCTCCAGTAATGGATCCACGCTTTGTTCAGTACTTGCAAAGAACTTCTGATTATGCAGCACATGGTGTGGCCGGTCCAACTGACCCTTTAGAGGCTAGGAGTTTCTTTGGCACTTCACATGGGGACTTGGATGGGTTGCAGAGAGCACAACTTGAGGCATTACTTGCTGAACAGAAGCAACTGCATGAACTGCAACTTCTAGGTAAATCTGGTGGTTTGAGTCATGGGTACTATGGGAATCAATCATATAGACTTGGCATGCCATATTCTGGAAACCCATTGGCAAATTCTGTACTTCCTTCTATTGGATCTGGAAGTTTTCTGAGCGAGCAAAACTCACGCTTTACTTCATTGATGAGAAGTTCAATGGGAGGNGCCCATGCCTTGGCATTCAGGTGCTGGCAGTAATCTAGAAGGAAGGTTCACGTCATCCTTATTAGATGAGTTCAAAACTAACAAGACCAGGTCTTTTGAACTTTCAGATATTGTTGGTCATGTTGTTGAATTCAGGTATGCATTTAATGCCTACTTTTTTTTTTTTTAATTCCACTTATGCAGTGGTTTGAGTATTGAGTTATTATTTCCTATTATATAATTCAGTACAGATCAGTATGGGAGTCGCTTTATTCAGCAGAAACTAGAAGCTGCCACACCAGAAGAAAAGGCCAAGATATTTCCCGAGATCATTCCTCATGCTCGTACGTTGATGACAGATGTTTTTGGGAATTACGTTATACAGAAAGTATGTCTTTTGTAATTTAAAATGCTCAAGCAAGTCTAATTTAAACAAGTCAAAATTATTTCTCAACTTATTGGGCTTGATTGGCAGTTTTTTGAGTACGGTACAGAAAGTCAAAGAGCACAGTTAGCCAGCCAACTTACTGGTCACGTTTTGCGATTAAGTCTTCAAATGTATGGCTGCAGAGTGATTCAGAAGGTTCTTTCCTAAGCTTTTACCGCTTGATACGAATGGCACATGCATATTCGGTTTGGTTTACATCTTTTATCTGCTTGAAATTTGCACAGCCTTGATATCAATTTGTGTATCCTTCCTTTGATTTTTGAGGATGGTTATTTTCTGATTTTTTTTTCTTGAATTTAATCACTCTTTTGGACTGAGTTTCTTAATGCTCTGAATATGAATGCAGGCCTTGGAAGTGGTTCATGTTGATCAGCAGACTCAGATGGTAGCAGAGATTGATGGTTCAGTTCTGAAATGTGTCCATGATCAGAACGGTAATCATGTTATTCAAAAGTGTATCGAGTGTGTCCCTCAAGATCGAATTCATTTTATCATCTCAGCTTTCTATGATCAAGTAGTGGCTCTTTCCACCCATCCTTATGGCTGCCGTGTTATTCAAGTAAGGAGTACAATTTGCATTTACTTTTCGAATAGGGTCAATTGCAATTATTGATTTACCATTACTTCTTTGCCAACAGAGGGTCCTGGAACATTGTGATGATGCAGAAACGCAACAAATTATTATGGATGAAATTATGCAACATGTATGCAATCTGGCACAAGATCAGTATGGGAATTATGTTATTCAGGTACCCTTAGTTCCTTCTATGTCTAATTCACCATATGTGTAGAATGGCAAGAAATATATCTGATACACGTTTTAGGTTCTGTCAATATGTGGGTTTTGATTTTTTTGAAAGATTTGCTTTATTATGTCTTTGTCCCTTTTTCTTCTTATTTTTGTTCCTTATTTTTGTCCTCTCTCTTTGTTAGCATATCCTTGAACA
>JANKKB010002321.1:8125-22590 GCA_026225775.1 Bursera palmeri
CCTTTTATGCAAAATATTTTATTATAGGGGTGGCAAATGACAGTTTGGTTTGGTTTGATAAAAGAAGATTTTGATGGTCATCTTGGCAGAATGTTTTTGAAGAGATATGCTTGATAAAGATATGATTGTTTAAAGATATAGGATTTTCAGCCTATTAGTTCGATCACTTGCTTGATTTCTTGAGTGGAATCATGGATAAGGCTAAGGATGTTAATATTATGGAGGGTCCTTTTGTAGGAATGGACCATGTTATGGTTTCTCATTTACAATTTATAGATGTTACCATTTCTTTTCTACTAGGGTGTGATGAAAAGGAAAAGTATTAATTCCTTAGATGCTAAGATTGCATCCTTGGGTAATAACAATGGGTGTGGTATTGAGAATTGGCTCATAAAATTGGGTTTTCCTCTAGTAGGAAAGTTGATAATGTTGATGGTGTAGGACAGGATAGGTGGAAGTGAAGTAGATTTAGAAATAGAGAGAAGAGGGAGGTAAATTAGAAGAAAAGAAATGGAGGAAAACTAAGAAGAAAGGGGATAAGAACTAAAGAGATAGGGGGAGAAATCAATATTCTTGATTAATAATCCATGTAAGTCTACCAATATAACTAACTAAGGCCTCTTTTTATAGTGGCCAATACCTAATTAAACTAGGAAATAAAATATCTAAGGATCTTTCCTAAAGAGGAAGTTAACTTTAAAGAAAATATCTAAATGCCTAAAATAAAGTACTTACTAGAGTAAAGAAAGCTTGTCTTTTAAAGGAGGGAGTATTACTTTCATGCAATTGGTATTATCTAGAATTCATTTACATTATATTGCTATTTAAAATTCTGAAAAAGGTGGCTAGAAAGATTTAGAAGAGGGTGAGATTTAATTTATTTGGATGTATTATGAATAAGGGAAGAAAGATCATATTGTGAGGTGGGAGATAGTTTGTAGACCTAGGAATTATTCTGCATTGGGGCTTGGTAATATTGAAAAGAGCTATTCTAGCTCTTTTAGGTAAATTGCTATGATTTCCTATGGGAAGCAATCCCCTTTGGCATGTATAAAGCAAACATGAGTTTCAGATGCTAAGGTGGATGCTAGAAACTCTGTTACAAGATTGCTCAAGGATGTCAAGAATTTGTTACTAGGACTAGGTTGGTGGTTGGTAACAATGGAAAGGGCTCCTTTTGGAAGGATATTGGGGCCAGTTCGGTTTCTTTAGCTTCACTATGTTTTGGTTATGCAGAATTTCTTCTCTTTGTTGTGCGACCATCAGAGATGACAGGCTTGGGTTATAAAGGGGTTGGAACTTTAATTTTTTGGAGACATGAATGGTAGAGAAATTGAAGGTTTGTCTTCTCTTAATGATGTTGATTGATTATTATGCTTTGGTTTCTTCTCGGAGGGTAAACTAAACTGATTAAAAATCATACATTTTATTTTATTTATATTTTTCCTTAAATTTTTCTACAATTGGCTGTTTTTTGACTCTTAACTTTAGTATTCTGAACTAGCTCGCCTGATTTGGAAGTCAAAGTTGTCAAGGAAAGTTAAAAATTTGGTATGAATAACTCATAGGGTCTCGTATCCTTCTCGAATAAATAAACGAGTTGCATTTCCTTTTGGTTTAATACATTCTGATGTTTGGGGACCTTATTCTATTTTATCTAAATCGGGATTTTGTTATTTTTTCACCTTTGTTGATGATTACTCTTGTGTTACTTGGCTATATCTTATAAAAAACCGCTCTGACTTGTTTTCTATCTTTTGTTCTTTTTGTGTTGAAGTTAAAACTCAATTTAGTTCATCTGTTCGTATCTTACGTAGTGATAATGCGAAAAAGTATCTTTCGTCTTCTTTTATTTCCTTTCTTTTACGGAATGACATTTTTCATTAGACATCCTGTATTATTACTCCACAACAAAATGAGGTGGCTGAACAAAAGAATCGTCATCTGCTCGAGGTTGCTAGAGCGCTTCTTTTGCATATGAAAGCTTTGAAGGAATTTTGGGCTGATGCTGTGTCTATAATGTGTTATCTGATAAATCGTATGTCTTCCTTGGTTCTTGATGGTAAAATCCCTTTTTCCACTCTCTTTCTCCATACACCATTATTTTCTCTAGTTCCTAGGGTGTTTGGATGCACTTACTTTGTTCGGGATATGCTTCCGCACGTTAAACTTGATCCTAAGTCTTTGAAGTGTCTCTTCTTAGGGTACTCTTGCACTCAAAAAGGATATTGTTGTTTTCGTCCTGCTTTAAGCTGTTACTTAGTCTCTGCTGATATTACTTTCTTCGAATCCACTCTGTTTTCTACTCCACTATTATTTGTTTTGTCTCCTGATACCGATGATCATTTTCTAGTTTATTCTCTAAGTCAACAGGTTTCTGAACTCCGTTCTCGACCACCTATTACACAGGTGTAATAATTGACAGCAGTCTCTGTTCCTGACACTGCCTTTCTATCTCTACCTACTATTTCGCCTCCAGATTCTAGCCTTGATCTTCCTATTGCCCTCCAGAAAGGTAAGCGTTCGTGTATTTACCCTATCTCCTCTTTTGTTTCTAATCTTAATTTGTCATCCTGTTCTCAATCTTTTGTTGCTTCTTTGAAATCTGTGAGTGTACCTAAGTCTGTGTCTGAAGCCTTATCTCATGATGGTTGGTGGGCTGCTGTGTTAGACAAAATGAAAGCCCTTGAGCATAATCACACTTGGGATTTAGTTTCTCTACCTCCTCACAAACAATCTATTGCGTGTAAGGGGGTTTTCTCTGTTAAAATAAAAATAAACCTGATGGTTCGATTGCTCGATTAAAAGCCCGGTTGGTGGCTAAGGGGTATGCTAAATCCTATGGTATCGACTACCCAAGACCTTCTCTCCTGTTGCCAAACTTACTTCTATTCGCCTATTTATATCTTTGGTTGCCTCCTATCATTGGCCTCTTCACCAACTTGATGTTAAAAATGCTTTTCTTTATGGTGATTTGCACAAATAAGTTTACAAGAGCAACCACCGGGGTTTGTTGCTCAGGGGGAGTCTGCCAAGGTATGCAAATTATCCAATTCATTATATGGGTTGAAGCAATTTTCTCGTGCCTGGTTTGGAAAATTCAGCGAAGTTGTTATTGAATTTGGCTTACAGAGAAGTGTGTATGATCACTTAGTCTTTTTTAAACAGTCATAGTCTGGATGTATTCCGTTGGTGGTATATGTTGATAATATTGTAATTATGGGTAGTGATAGTGTTGACATTGATGAATTAAAGGGGTTTCTTGGCTCAAAATTTCAGACAAAAGAATTAGGCGCATTGAGATACTTCTTAGGAATTGAGGTTTTCAGAAGTAGTAAAGGAGTCTTTCTATTTCAGAGAAAATATGTTTTGGATTTTTTAAATGAAACAGGCTTAATGGGAGCAAAATCATGTGAAATCCCCATAATACCAAACGTGAAATTAGGAGTTGAAGATGGAGAGTTGTTGGCTGATCTTGAGAGGTACAGGAGGGTAGTTGGAAAATTAAACTATTTCACAATAACTCGTCTGGATATTACTTTTCTAGTGAGCCTTGTGAGTCAGTTCATGTCATCTCCTAGAACATCTCATTAGGATGTAGTAATTCATATATTGAGATATCTTAAAGGAGCTCCTGGTGTGGGATTTTATATAGAGATCATAGTCCAATATTGTAGGGTTGAGGGTTTCTTGGATGCTGATTGGGCTGGTTCCCCTCTTGACTGACATTCTACTATAGGATATTGTGTTTTTGTTGGAGGCAATCTCGTTTCTTGGAAAAGTAAGAAACAAAGTGTTTGTAGCTCAATCGAGTGCAGAATCTGAATATTGGGCTATGGCATAAGTGACTTATGAACTCATATGGTTATATCACTTACTTCGAGAGATTGGGATTGAGAAGTCACAATCTATGAATTTATAGTGTGATAACTAAGCAGCGATTCACATTGCTACTAATCTTATGTTTCATGAGCGAACAAAGCATATAGAGTAAATTGTCACTTCATTTGTGAAAAGTTACAAGAAGGGTTGATTTCTACCAAACATGTCCGAACTAGTGATCAACTAGCAGATGTGTTTAGTAAAGCCTTGACTGGAAATAGGATTAATACCATTTGTAACAAGCTGGGCATGATTGATATCTATGTTTCAGCTTGAGGGTGAGTGTTATGAGTTAGAATACAATCTATTATGAGCTGTGAACNACTTCATTTGTGAAAAGTTACAAGAAGGGTTGATTTCTACCAAACATGTCCGAACTAGTGATCAACTAGCAGATGTGTTTAGTAAAGCCTTGACTGGAAATAGGATTAATACCATTTGTAACAAGCTGGGCATGATTGATATCTATGTTTCAGCTTGAGGGTGAGTGTTATGAGTTAGAATACAATCTATTATGAGCTGTGAACATAATTTTAGGGATTGTGTGAGCTGTTAACAGAATTATACGAGTGATTTGAGGAGTGAGTAATTAGCTTCCTAATTGAGAGAGTAATCTCGTGTATGTACTGTGTTTTGATTTAATATATAGAAAAATGAAGTGAAATTCTTCAACAATTACTTATAGAGCGAATTTTTGCATTTTGGGGAGGTTGTCTTGTGGAATTGTTGTGAGGTGGCAGTCTTTTGTGTCATTTGGTTAGAACAGATAGAAGAAATTTTGATGAGGCTATGTAGGAAGATGCTGATATTTTATGGGATAGGATCCATTTTCTTGCTTCTCTTTGGGTGTCTGTTCTTTATGAATCTGAGGGTATTGCATTCTCTTTTGATTTGGAACATTTAGGAAGCGGTAATTAGATGATTTATGTTTTGGCGTATTGTGATTTTTCTTATATTAATGTATTCTGTTTTTTTTTTTTTTTAAAAAAAGGACTTTCTCCTTTTGGCTTGTATAATTTTTCATCTCACACATTAAACAAGGGTTGGCCAATGCTTTAAATTCTCTAATATTTGTTTCCTTTTGGTTTTTTATTTTTATTTTTTAAAAAAATTAATTTGTGCACATTCAAGGTGCTTTCATTGGACATAAAGAAAACAATAATTCCATGTTGATGTAATCAAATTGATTAGATAATATATAGTGTTTAAATTTATGTTTTATCTTAGGCTCTTAAAATCAAATTTTTAATCTGGTAGGGTAATTGTGCCATAAAGTATGAAAATGGTGTTTGGGTAGTCCATAGTTGTTTTATTGATGATCCCTCCTATATTCTTTTCTATGCTCCAGATAGGTTGGTTGAGTGTACTGCTTTGAAGCGAGCTGTTGAAATTGTTTATGCTGCAACATTACCTAAGGCGTCGAAACCCTTCATCTATATGTCGATTATATTACCATTTGAGCATGTTGATGTAAATGTGCACCCAACTAAGAAAGAGGTACGCGTTTTTGTTCATCCGACCAAATTTGTTTTGCTGAAGGAAATATATCAATATTCATTGTATAGTTGTCTGATTAATTCTCTTTTGAAAATGGAGTAAAGAAATTCATTAAAATTCTTTTGTAGCTGACCCACAATGGAGCAAGAACATGAATAATTCTCCTATAATGTATTGATCCTCGTCTGAAGAGTCTTAAAAATTCTCTTGTTCCTTTCCCACTATATGACCCAAAAATAGCCGAAAGACAACAACTCCATAAAACCTTAAGTTTTTCTCTTCTGAAAGCATTATGATGTTCAACAAATAAAGGAACACTGAACTCTGCAACTGGACAATGAAGGAATAAATGATCTTTTGCATTCTCTTTTACACATAGCATACTAGTTATGAGACAAGCAAACGTCTGGTATCTTCTCCTGATACCATCATGAGGATTGACCTTTTCATAAGCAAACAACCAAGATAGAAACTGAACTTTGGAAAGTAACTTTAGCCTTCCATATCATTTCTGCAGGTTTCAAATGCCAAGAAGATTTATCAATAAGCCAATTAATGTAAACTCTTTATATTTTACCAATATATTTCAGAAGTTTCTTATGAAAAAAAAAATAATAATAAAATTAACAAAAACAAAAGAGAAGTGTGGTCAGCTAGGGGAGAAGAACGATCTTGGAATTGCCTAGGAAAGTTATTCTAAATCTCCTTTTCATTCAAATTCCTTCTAGAACTAAGATTCCAACTCCAATTTTGATAAGAAGAATATAATAATCTTTGATAGTAGTATATTTGTTGATGCAAAGTCTGAAGAGATGTGGGAATCTATCACACAAATAATCATACTCTCAAGCCCTTCCAAAAGCAAGTCTTCATACCATTGCCAATCTTTAAATTAATAAGATTGTTAAAAAGGAAAGCTCCTTGGAGATAGATTTTTGAGGACTTGAGCTGGAATACACCACTTTGGCGTCCCACCTGTTTTGATGAAGACCATGTATGCTTTTAATAACAACATACCAAAGTAGAGGAGGAATCGAAGCTGAACTGAAAAATGGAATTTGTGCACTACATAATTTTATAACAACAGTAAACTCATGTTGCATAAGAGCTTCTGTTTTCTCCAATTCTTTGTTTTTCCTTTATAATTAACATTAACATATTGGAGCAAAATAATCTATATATTGTTTTCATATCTATTTTAGTTCTTTAATAATATCGATAACCATTTGGGAGCGTTCAATGGTAAAGAGCAGATCATAATAGTTCAATTGGTTAATCACTAACAGGCATGGGTACCTAGTGACAGTAGGTGGAATTATGAAGAAATTCCAATTGGACTTTTGTGTATTTAAGCCAGAAAAAGTTATCTTAATTTTCCCAGTTGATCTTCATTTTTCTTTAATGATCTAAATTTTTTATTTGGTGATACACTTGTTTAATAATTGTTCTTTTTAACTCGTCTTTCTCAATGAATGAGTTGCACTGCTGCACTTCTGTCTATCACTGTTTGGTATAGTAATAATTCATTGTATATGTGTTTGTGAATATATGAGGAAGGATCCACGACACCACATTTTTAACACAATTTCTTATTAGATCCAAACACTTTGGGGGGTTGAGATTAAATCTAGCTTACATGATGTATGAAATATTCAATCTCAATTACGCAAATGCTTGTATCCAATAGTCCAAAAATTGTACCAAAATATGTCTAAACATTGAAGACTTTTAACTGTCCTTGTATATCTTGTCTAAATAATATGCTAGTATAAATCCTTGAATGAGGATGAGAAGTTTTAGATAAGGTTCATATAATCCTTATCAGTGGTTCCAACCTCTCTCCTAGATGATGCCTTCCTAGGACCAAAAAATCCCTTAAAGGGATATAGTTTTGATTACTCCTTGTCTAATGGATGTATGACCTAAGTAGGTCCAGTATAGTGGCTGCCTAGTTCATGGATGCCTTGACTTAAAATGAAAATACCCAAGAGATATTGCATTAATAAATGTTAATGTTCTGCTATATAATAGGAACCATGTAAAATGAATATACCTGAAGGATATTGTACGAATAAAATTTCGATTTTCTTTTCTCTAAGAGAAACCATGAATTGACATGCAGGTAAGCCTTTTGAACCAGGAAGTCATCATTGAGAAGATACAATCAGCTGTTGAATTGCAATTGAGACAGTCAAATGATACAAGGGCATATCAAGAACAGGTACCTTCAATGAACTAGTGGAGCAGGAATATGATGCTTTGCATTTTATTAAGATGATATTTGCTTCTTCAAATATGTAGATCTCTCATTTATATGACTCTGAAAGAAAAGATTGTACAAAACACCCACGCATCCACAAGCACATCACCAATTTTGCCACACCCACAAACCACAATAAAACGCCAATTTTGCCACAATCAAAATCATAAAAAACACAGCCCTAATTGAAATCATCTAGCAAGATCAGCCACAATCTGAATTGAACATCAAACCTGGCCCCTACTGAAACAACTGTTACGCCAATCCTGTCGTGCACCACTACTCCACACATCCACACTGCCATCACACGACACCAGCCCACACACTGCCATAGTGACTGTGCACCACCAGTTCAAATCCACAATATACACTACAAGTGTCACAACCACACACACCATCGCCATTGCAACTGCACAACCACAACCACTGTTGCACCCGCCAACAAAAATACCAACCTAAACCACCAGAACTGCTGATCACTAGCCCATGCCCATGCCCATGCCCATGCACTGCAAACCGTCACGACAACCAATTCAGTTACACCTACACACCCAAAGAACCTCTACCTTTGTATGAATATTACTATTTTTTCTCATATTCCCACTTTCTCTGTTATGTTAGACTCCAGAATCTTTGTTGTTTGCACTAAATGACTTATGAGAAGAAAAATATGAAATGTTTTCTTGTATATCTTTCAACTATAATGCATGTGTATTTAAACACTTCGCAATAGCTATAGGAAAGGAAAGAGATTGATTCTAATTAATCCTAGAAATCTGCTTTAAGTTGGCTACTGAGCTAAGAAAAGCTAGATAATCTAGAAGAAGGATTAATGGAGGAAAATTGAAGGAATTATGGACAGAAACCAAGAGATTAGGGGGATTCATTTTATTAATCAATACTCTTCAAGTTGGCTACTGAACTAAGAATAGCTCTCTAGTTATGCTGTGGCCAAGGCCTAACCAAAAATAGAAGTAAATCCATTCTTCTACCTATCCAAGGAATTGAACTTTAGGAGAATAAATTTAATAAAAATATTTACTTTTTCAACTAGACTATTTCCTAATATAATTACTAAAAGTTAATTATAGATTCTTTATCACTAAATATCATGGTCATTGTGTTGGTCTACTTATGAGTGAAGTGGTTGTGCAATTTGTTTATGGCACTAGAGCATAGGAAAATTTCGAATTGCTCAAAATTGTTTACGTTAAATTACATTGATCTAAAAGCTCAAGCTTGTATGTAAAGGTCTAATAACAGTATTTAAACTCTAGCTTGCTCTCTCATGTGCACTTAAATGTGTGCTGAATGCAATTGCAAAAGCTAGTTATATTTATTATTCAATTAGCACAATGGAGGGGTTCAAACATAAACATAGTAATACTTAATAAAAGGGAGGATTCAAACAAATTATATTTAGGCAACTTGACTCTATACCATGTTAAGTTACCACTTTTGTTTGGTAATCTTGTATTATTCTCTCAATTGTAAAGTTTGGGTCATTAGAGATGTATTGTTGATGTCAATGTCTCCAAAATTTATTTATTTATTTTCTTAATTATTATCAATGTAACTTGTTATGTGTTTGCATTGCCCCAAAAAAGGGAAAAATGTAGACTAAATTGTTTTACTTTCCTTTATAAAATATTGAAATAATTTCCATAAAAAAAAAAAAAAAAATATATATATATATATATATGTATGTATNTTACTTTCCTTTATAAAATATTGAAATAATTTCCATAAAAAAAAAAAAAAAAATATATATATATATATATATATATGTATGTATGTGTATATGTATGTGTATGTATGTATGTATGTGTATGTATGTATGTATGTGTATGTATGTATGTATGTGTATGTATGTATGTATGTGTATGTATGTATATGTATGTATATATATATATGTATATATATATAAGTTAAATTGGAAGTTAGTACAGGTGAACTAGCAATACATTTAAGGAAAGCACCTTATAAGTCTAATAAGGGATCACAAAGTTAAAATTTAATGCAGAATATCTTCCCAAATTGTGTGGATTAAGTGAGGAAAAAATTATCCTAGATATCTTCTAAATTCAAAGCTGATGAGGTGCTAAAATGTAAACTGTGTCCACAAATTGAAACACTATATTCCATAGTAGCCCGTGATATTCTAACCTCATTAAATTTATTATTACTGATATTTTATTCCCCAACAATTCCTTGGTTTGTGTTTATGCTTGAAACCTGAGAGAATACTATTGGACTCTACGACCTTGGTTGTGTAAAAGTATGCGGGATATAATATTCCAAGTACGTGACTACAGGGGGATTTGAACCTATGACCTCCAGGTTGAAAACTAAAGATCATTTCACTCCACCAAACCAATTAGATTTTGGAAAGACTGAACCACAACCTTAAGTTATGTCTAAACTTTTGATGATCTTTTTCTAACATCACTTGGCAATTAAGAGAAACAAAATTTAGGAAACTTTTGGAAAACCAATTAGATTTTGGAGAGACTGAACCACAACCTTAAGTTATGTCTAAGCTTTTGATGATCTTTTTCTAACATCACTTGGCAATTAAGAGAAACAAAATTTAGGAAACTTTTGGAAGATATCACAAGAAAAAAGGTCATTGTTTGCTTTACAATAAATAAATTTTTCTTCCCCTTTGTGATAACTGTCATTTACGCTGATCATCCATTGGGATTTCTTATAAAGTTTTATTGGTCTTCTAGAAGATCTTTTTCTATTTATTTTTTATTTTTACTAATTCTTCATTTCATGTAAATGTACTAAAAATATAATTTTTGCATTTCTATGAAATGTTTTCTTTTCCAAGAATTGTTATTTCTTTTCTAACATTGGTCAGAATTTTTTTATTTTATTTTTTTAATTTTTTTGATAAACTGAAAATTATATTGAAGTAAAAAAGAATAGTTGATTAAACATCCACTAAGGCCCAACCAACAAGGGGTAACAATTTTAAACAAAATAAATCTTCTCTATAATCTGTTTGGACAATAAATCATTAAAAAGAGAAGTGTCATCGAGGGTTAGATGGAAGACGTACTTCTATACTTCTTGGGGTAGTAACAATTATTTTTATGCAACATAATCCATCAAAGTCTGCCAATAGAACAAAATAAAGCTACGCTTTGTAGTAGCCAAGACCTAATTAAACTAGGAAATTAAATCTTTACTTATAAAATCATACCCGAACAAGAAATTAACTACAGGATAATAAAATCAAACTAGAAGGAATAAAATATCTTAATGCCTAAAATAAAGTAGTTCCTATTCCTAAAATAAAGTAGTTCCTAAAATAAGTATATCCTTTATACTCCATCAATGACTTTTCAATTTCTGTCTTCCATTTCTAAATTTTGTGACACTAAATAATTTTTATTATTTTTTTTCTTTCTATCTATCTTGTCGTTGGCTTATTGATTTTCTTGTGCTTCTATTGTCTCATGTGTGTGACAGATTATTGAATCATCTCCATCTGGCCCATTGTGTACAAGCAAGGATTTGGAAGTTAATATATCTCCCTCCGGTATGGGTAATTTTTTCTTTCTAGTTTGATGAATGCTCTTGGTTTTGTCCTCCTTTTAAGATATTCATTCAACATGGTTAAGCTTGAGCCAAAGATTAGGGAGAGAATAGGTGAGATGAAGGAGATACAATGGAAAAAGAGAACTCAGAATTATATTTTAGCTTACCAGCTGATCTTAGGTTACCTCATTAAATTGCCCTCGGCAGACCTTGATTTGGGTTGTGGTTGCTTCATATTTATGTTAGTTAACAATAGTATTAAGAGTTTTTGAAGTCCTTTAAATGTAACATTCCCCATGAAATTTATTTTAAATTGGACTAATTCCCACTCTCCTACTCAAACTTGAACATAAAGATCAAATGTGCCCAACTTGAAACACCAAAGCAGAATACAACGTGATCTAACCAGCTAGTGAGAACATCACCTTATTATTTTCCATATGATTGGAATGATTATCTACTTGTGCATCATTAAATTATAAATTTCTTTATAACTTCATTCTTCTTACTTCAATTTTTATTGAGAATCTGCTTTAAATTTTTTATCTTTTTTTTTTTTTTTTGATACAAAGAAATTCGTCAACGTTCCCCTTGTTCATTGAATTCAAAACCAGGGTTTGTGTTCACACCTTACTAGTTTATTACTTTTTTATATTTAGTCAAGGAGTCTATGAATTTACCCTTTACATCGCAATCTTAAAAGAGTATTACGAATGCAACAGCAAATGATCAACAATTACCAATTCCATGCGCACCTGACTACACATCAAGTCTAAATACCAATGACAAGGCAGAAATTGAACTATAATATGGTGCCTGGTATTTGTTGTCTATGGTTAGGACTACTGGGATATCTAATACTATTCATTCCCCTGCTTTTCATCTCTTAGTGTCAGTGTCAATCTAGCAAAGTGTTTTCATCATTTTTCTAATATCTATGCATATTACTGTTCGATCAGAAATTCCCTTTGTCATCTAGTATATTCCAGCTTGGTAGTTTCCACTGCTGTCCACGATGAGCCCTAGGGTTTGATGTGAACTTAAAGAGCCACCTATGTAGCCACCTATGGGACTTTTTCTTTTCAAATCATCCAAGCTAGCTAAAAAAGGTAGTAAGATATTTTGATTTTGAAGAAAAATAGACTCGAGAAAGCTATCTTTTGTTCTTTACATTAAGCGGCAGAATACAATTAAATAGGGTAGAAACCCTAGACTAACAAGAAACAACTCCTAGTGAGACTAGGATACATAAATGGAAATAAAGAAAATATTCCCTAATAAATAAACAGAGTAGGAAATTAGAATAAACATCATTCTTCTCTCTTTTAATTAAGGAAACAAACTAACAAAGGAAAAACCCAGACTCATAATCCACGATTACTCCTTATTCTATTGGAATTCCATAGATTCATATACCTCTTTGCGAACTTGATGTCAGTGCCCCCCTTTGTTGCTAACAATGGAGCTAGTCTAGGTTTTATGGTCACATTATAAAAGAACAAAATGGAAAAAAGTTGCTGGACAGGACAGCTAATCTTGTGCTCTACAGAACTGAAGGGAGAGAACCTTTGGCTTTGTATGATGTTGAAGATCAAGCCAATGATTATGGTTAGGGTATTTGACTTAGGTTCTAAAAGGAAAGCTAACCCCTATTTATATTTATAAATTAAGGAGCATATTAATTGTGTTTGCAGTTCTCTGGAAATTCAGTATTTCACACCCATATTTATTTAAAGTTAAATAACTCTATTAGATATAGTTCATTATAATGAAATGTTTCTTTAATGCTGTTTCATCTGCTTTCATTTTTAAATAGGGTCAAAATTGCAAAAGGTTCCAGTTAATAAGATGGTGAGAACAGATTCATCAGATCCAGCTGGAAGGTTGCATGCCTATCTGCAAAACAAATCAATTAATGATTCTGAAAGGCATTCCAATTTAAGTGCTGTCAGGTATTGTTGATACTTAAATACAAATAATCATGCTGGATGCTCTGGAAGTGCTTCCCTCGTGTTTTTGAAAATTTGTCAAAATGGAGTCATTTTCTGTAATTTTTTATGAAATTTGTTTTCTTTTCTATTAAAAATATTAATTACACTATTATAGTAAGTGCATTGATCTGATGGTGTCAAGACATGCGTCACTATATAAAAGAGGTTGTTGAAAATTTCTTTTTTGATAGTGTAATGATGGTGTTGTGGTTGTCAATTACTTTATAATTGTATGTTATTGTTTCCCGCTTTGTTCTACTTTTGCCCTCAGTAAGTAACTACTAAAAGTGTTTAATCTATTCAGTTCTTACATGGTAACTACATTTCATAATTGCTAACTTGCACCTCCTCACTGCAGCTTCTCTGACAAAGTCTACTTTTAATATATTAGTCATTTAAAAATTTAAGTTGTTGGTTTAGGGCCTAAAGTTCATATTTAAGTTTAAGCTCCAAGGGTTAACTTCTTGAGTGGTAAAAGCCCCCAGTTTCAATAGAGAGGCCAAGGTTTCGAATTCTGTTAGGGCCATCTGTTTAGATACTATATCTCACAAGTTTTCTGGCAACCAAGGGTGTAAGTTTTGGAAGTAGACCTCTTTTTAGAACTTGGTGAACATGAAAGAAAGGTAATAGGTTTTTGGGTATCAAACTTTTTTTAAAATATCAATATTTGACTTCTAAGAGTCTCATCTAGCAAGACTAGATTAGTAGATTTAATAAATAGAAATATTGACTGTTGCAACTCAGAGTCTGATGAAGCACCTCCTTTATTGAAATATTATAGGAAAAAGAGAGGAAAGGGGAAGGCTGAGTGTTAAGTTGTTATTAAGGGTAAGTTAGGGAAACAGAAAAATAATAGGTAGGAGTGAGCTGGAAGTTAGTTAGGGGGAGGGATTAAAAAGGGGAATGATGAGGTGCAGGGGCATGTCTCTGCAGTAAAGGAAAAAGGTTGTTAAGGAGGTACTAGCCNNTTTAATTCTCTTTGTTTATTGATTGTTATTCAGCTCTGTTCTTCCAATTTCTTCTGGTATTTCTATTCTATTTGAACACAAGACAACCAGGTTCTAACAAATTGGTATCAGAGCAGTGATACTGGGTATGGTTTCTACGAGAATGGATTTAAGAATTGAGAATATTGAAAAAGAAATGTCTCAGTTCGTTACTGATATTCATGGGGTCGACGAGAAGGTTGGTTCCATACAGCAACGTTTTGAAGAAAAATTTGAAAAACTGAATACTGATATGGGAATGTTATTCTCATGTCTGAAAGACATTCAACAATCATTGGG
>JANKKB010002326.1:0-45783 GCA_026225775.1 Bursera palmeri
TCACTGCTTTATTAGATGACTGCTTCAAAAAAATTATAATATTAGTTATAAATAAAAATGAAAATAATAATGTGTATTTTACTCCATTTATATTACAAAATGGTTAGGTCTTTGGTTTATAAGAAGAAAAAGAAATCGTATTCTATTTTATATTACAAGAGTTTGTTAAGAACGCTAATGAGCTGAACACAATACATCAAACGCTCTTGATCTTGAATGATTCTTTAGCATTTTTGTTCATCTTGGCTGAGCATCTGACGAAGATGGAAACATGAATCTCACTGCTCTTAAGAAAAATAGATACCATCATCGAACTACGATGGAATAAAATTATTTTTTATTTTATTTTTAAATCTTCCAACATACTCAACTTAGTATCTGCAAAATGTGAGATACTACTGAACTCTCGTTTTCACAAGCATTCGTTAAGGAATTCCGTAACTGCACTTACGACCAGCAGAATTTTTTTTTTTTTAAATTGGCATCTAATCCAACTACAAGAAATATCAAACCATTTAATACTACCATTTTCAAGATCTGCGAACGCTCTTCATGCCCTTTTACACCTGGGAAAGAGTAGACCCTACAGAAGCAACAAAACTGCGTGACACGAATTACGTGCCCGCTCCCTCTTATCAAAGTGTCATTTCTTTTATAAGTGAATCTAATCAGTTCGTTTTTTATCTTGAGGGGGTTGCTTAAAGCCATTTGATTTCTTCATAAGGTTCATGCAAAGCAGGCAACAATAAAACACAAAACAAGTTTTCACAGTAGAAAGATTGAAGATTTTGACGACAAAATTTTTAAACCTTCTTAAAAGCTTACTATGGAAATGCTCCCAAATCGGTCATGGACACGACTGGAGATCAAATAAACAGATACTAATAGGTTAAAGGTAACCCTTTCCATTCGGTGAAGCACACATGCAATGCAAGATCATGTATTGCAATGATAAGTTTCTCATTAACTCCCTTAGTTCTAAGCAAATAATAAATCCAATCCCTAGAAAACTACCTCAGGTTGTCAAAATTCAGTTCCGCTCCATAATGGAAGGGATTTATAGCAATTCTACAGAACCAAGAGGACTACAGAGAAATCAGGCAGATTTGCCTTTTCTAGCGTGATAATATTTAATTACTGGAGCTACTCATTCTCTCATGCGGCTCCTTCAGCTTACTTGTTGCTGGTGGCTGCCATACACGGGGTAAGGGCCATAGGCTGCAGCTGCTGCAGCATACATGCTTGGATCATGCGGCGGTGGCAAAGCATAGCCATAACCATCATACACTTGCCCTCCATAATATGCCCCACCCCACTGGTTGCCGTAATCTGCTCTAAACTGTTAAACCGGAAACATTCTAAAATTATTGAAAAAACTAAAATACAAGACAGATTATCAAAGCAGCTCAAACTTCATTGGGAATCAAGTTCACCAATTTTGCAAATAATATTTACTGGTAGGCCAAGTACATATGCTTAATAAATTTTCAGAATATTCTTATTAGTAAAATGGGTGAGAGAGGTGCCTGCTTATTAGCTGGATTGCGGCCCCAAGAAAGACGAACTGTTTGCTTGCCAATTACTGTCCCATTCAACTTCTGCAATGCTTCCTCAGCAGTCTCTCTGTTTAAAGAGACCCAACAGCAAATCACAAAGTAACTGAGTAATTATAGTAATAACCAGACTAAAATTAGATAAACATTTTATTAACTGATACACAAGAGAAAAGATAGAACCAGAAATCTCACTTGTTGGCAAATTGTACAAACCCACATCCTTTTCCAACTGGTATTTTAACAGAGACTATTTCACCATACTTAGAGAAAGGTTGTCTCAGATCTTCATCAGTGACATTAGGGTCAAGCCCTCCAACAAATATCTACACCAAAACATTGATTAGCTAAAGTACTGGTCCTCATGGCAAAAGCCAGATGAAGGAGCTACGAAACTCACTGTTGTATTTGAAGAATCTCCATCAGATTGAAGGCCTTGGGCCGACGCACCATTTGGCGGATATCCACCTACCCAAACCAATAGCAAAGAGGGAAACAATCATTTCAAATTGACAACAATAAGAAATAATATTAAGTATACAACTTGTACAACGCTATTTTCTCTTCTCTTTTTTACTCTTTCGGGTGCTGGGCCAACTCAGAAACAAAAAGCTAATCAGAAAATAAAATGTGAGCAGGTTGAATCTATGTGGCTCACCAATGAAGCACACTGGGATTCCTAATATCATAAGCAGATAAACGGAGATAAAGCAAGAGAACTTGCAGTTCCTCACCGTAACTATG
The DNA here is from genome assembly GCA_026225775.1 of Bursera palmeri. Classification (NCBI taxonomy): domain Eukaryota; kingdom Viridiplantae; phylum Streptophyta; class Magnoliopsida; order Sapindales; family Burseraceae; genus Bursera; species Bursera palmeri. The sequence continues at coordinate 2,298 of JANKKB010002326.1, forward strand.
CTACTTTTATCAAAGAAAATCCAAATTCTACCTGTTGATAACGTCAAAGATTTAACTCTGTAGAATAGTTACATCACAAAAGTGGAGCTGGCACTAAACTACTTGGTAATCTACGAAGTGAATCTAAATATACTTAGTTCAAAGAGCAAAACTGAAAACACCACTAATATGGTTAATAAATTAGATGATGGAAGCAGCTATGCTGAAGCCATTGTGGCAAACATGAAGCCAGCAAGATATTTGGCAGAGGATGGAAAGGATCAGAATTCAGGTCTTAGCATATGTAATGACAAGAAATGAAAACAGCAGTGTCAAGACTCCCCACAAACTCATTCTACAGAGAGCAAGTAGAGGAAGGAGCTCTGGGTAGGAGAGGAAAGGGATTGTCAATGAGAAGAAAATTAAATTATTAGGACCAAAATCAGAGGTTCAGGAAAAATATTGAAATGTCATTTTTTTTTAAAAAAAAATTTATAAAGATAACAATAGAAAACCCAATTTATTAAATGATTGAGAGGACAACAGTTTGTTTCGCGTAAACTAGAAAGAAGTGCAAGAACACCGTCTGAGCAGTGATACAAATCCTTTGATTTTTTTAACTCTAAGAAACATTCAGATCATAAAAAGAAAATTCCAGAAGGATAGTTCAATACCTTGTGAAGAATATTGTTGTTGATATCCTGAAGACTTTCTGGGAGTTGCAGCACCAATTCTCATGGGCCTGCTTGAACAATAAACACCATTCATTTCAGTCATGGCCTGTGATCTCTCACTATCATCTCCAAACCTCACAAAGCCATAACCCTTTGATCGACCAGTATTGGCATCAAAGACAACTTTTGCCGCTTTAACAGATGGGTATCTACTAGCAAAAGTTTCATGCAATAAACTATCAGTAACATCTGCAGCTAAATCTCCTACAAAAATAGAAAGATCAGGACCGTTATCTGAGCGCTTGTCACCCGTGCTAAATGTAGCCCAGTTCAGGCGGAAAGGCTGTTCCGTATTGGGCATCAGAATGCTAGTATAGCCTTGCAGAACTTTCTCAGCTGTTGCATGGGTAAAAAATTCCACAAATCCATAGCCCTCCGACAGCCCTGACTGCTTATTGCGAATAACCTTAATGGAAGCAATCTACATTATATATAACACTAAATGTTAGAGAAGAGAAAGCAAGGCTTAGTCAACCAAGTACACCAACAGGAAAAATATGCAGTCAAAACATTCACTAGGATGAATATCCCTTGAATATTCCTGTACTTAATAAAGAGCATAGAATGCAACTACAGCTAACACTGTTTTTTCCCCTCTTCCACTTCGATGAAATGATAAATTACAAAGCCACCCAAAGCTGCGAGTTAGCATGAAACTATTTACAACCTTTGAGAAAATATTCTTCAGCTGTACTTTTGGTCTACATTCCTTGGCATTTTCAGAAAGAGAAAAATAATGTGCAAGAATAGCCTGATTAGGATGAGAAAAAATTTTGGAAAAAAAAAAAATACTAAACAACCGTCAGGCAAATATTATCATTTGAAGAAATAGAACAAGCATTGAATGTTTTCAGAATCAAGCATAAAGATAAGCAAAAACCACGTCATACACGTGAATAGTTTGAAATTTTTAAGTACTTACCTCTCAATAAAAAACATTCAATTTTGTTTTATATAGCCTCTAGAATTTTACAGGAGGTCTCAGAATAAAATTCCACAGATTTACGAAGAATTCACCATCAATTCTTGAAATAAATTTAAAGCTTGAGCGTTTCCTTCCATTCAGCGGCCTTAGCAAAAATTATTAAACAATATTTAATTGCACACCTCGTTTACAACATTTACGACTAAAAGCTACAAATTTTTTCATTTCCGCATCCCATATAATAAACTAATCATTACTACGAAACTTTCCGTAAATAGCAACATTGCAAGACTTAAAAAGGAGACACTCAAATAACATCTATAACACATCATAGCATGAAAATCTGATAATAGCCTGCTAAAAAGTCAAAACTTGATAGCCTTAGTCAGTAACAATAAAAAGATTTTTTATCGACAGAGATAGAAGAGAGTGAGTTTGTACCTCTCCCGTTGAAGCAAAGCAGCTGTGGAGGTAATTCTCGTCCATCCAATGATGCAAATCACCGACCCAAATGGTCTTATTTTCGCCGCTAGATCCTTGATGCTGTTGGTGTTGCACGTGAGGTTGATGGTGGTGCTGGTACTGGTGATAAGGCATGTAGTGGGGTGGCGGTATCGGATAATGTTGAGGTGGCATCATCTGGTGCTGCATTACCATGGCCGCCGCCGGATACTGCATCGCCACCCACTGCTGCTGCGGTTGTTGCGGGCGCTGATTCTGCTGCTCCTGCTGCGATGAATCAGAGCCATTTGATTGCATCTTATTCATGTATGTTTGTATGGTTTTTTTATCTCTTTAAAGATAGTAACTTTTGGAATAGAATTAAAATTGAATTGAATGAATCTGAGTTTAAGATAGAGAAAAGGATGAATCTGAGATTGAGAGAGAGAGAGAGGCTAGGGTATAAGGAGAAGATTTATGCTATGTTGAGGATGAAGGATACTTGTGGTGGGTTTGTAAACGCGGTTGAAGTTAGAACCAATGGATGGGGAGGTGGGGATTGATCTAAGCCGTCGATTTTTGAGAAACTAAGGATATGCATGTGATTCTGTTGAGTGTTGAGGTCTCTCTCTCCTGGATCCGCCGCCAGCTACCCAGCCTCACTCACCTCGCTTTAGCAAATTCTAGATATTTTCGTTATTTCCAAATTTTTTTAGATTTACTAGGAATAGAAAATTTTTCTGCTTATCTCTTTTTCTCTGTCATCAAGCCTAAAACTAAATCGCCCCTAAATTCACTCATTTATTACGTGAAGTTACATTTTTTTACCAGAATTATTTACTAAATTTGAAGTTTATGTTATAACTCCCTATATGGACAAGTCATGTTCACTTCAAAATTCACCCAACACCATTTATTATTATTCCACATAAAGTAAGATGGTTGTGCAATAAAGCTGGTGGAGTTCTATTTCTATTTCCATAAAAGGCCCATTCTCCTCAAGTTGATCGGCCCAATTCCAACCCACCTTAAAGAAGTTCAATTTCAGCATAACTGGAGCAACAACGACGAAAAGAAGCTCCAACATGTTATGGCCCTTTTGTAAGTTAATTTGGGCGCTTCAATGAAAGGCTAAATTCATGAAACTGGACCGGGGAGTCAGTTGAACATAATGACCTGCTCCTCATTTGTTGCCAATCTCGTTTGAGAGATTACAGCACCAATATGTACTTCTTTAGTCCTAGCATTTGTACTCAGCAAGGTCTCTCACTTTCTTCTCTTCTTGGTTCTTAGGTGGCCTGTTGCATTAAAATATTTTGCAAATGACTTCGGTGGTTGACGTGTTCACTTAAAAAACGACTTGTCGTTCATGACGTCAAGAAACCAAACGATAGCTTGACTGATAGCCCAAAGCCTAAAGGCAACCACTAAATTACATTATTTCATCAATACACTTCCAATTCCAGGGAAATGGGGCGGGATGCGTCTAGTTTAAAAACAAGACACTGAATATTCATTTGGGTGTTCGACTGTTGGTAAAATTGGATGAATCAGCAGCGGTGGAGGGAAATTCGCCGAGGCTGAGGCTGAGGAATTGACTGGGCATTTGTGCTTAATTATCTTAATTTGGATTATCTCTGCCACGTATTTAGTTGGCTTCTACTTCACTAGTCAGTGGTGTTAACAAATTAAGAATGTTAATCATTGAACACATGATTGTCTTCATCATCTAACCAAATATTTTATTTCATGTCCTTTTTTAAAATCAAAGGTTAATATGTCTCTATTGGGACCATTACTATGTAAAGAATTAAACGTGACCTAATCAAATGGTGAGAGTTAAATTTGGTATGAGTGGTGTCACATGAACTAAGATTACAACATTAAAAAATGCATTAAGTGGTCGACATTTTTGATGTGCATATGTTATAATCAACATTTTAAATGCCCATATATAGCTTATCATCATCCACTATTGAATAAAAACTACTAAAGACAGTGAGTGAACCTTGGTCAAACTCAAAAGCTAGACAGGATTTGAATAATACACTAACGAGGCCACTCCTCAATCTCAATACTTAAACAATTCCGGATCCATAAAGTTTGAATGGGCATATTTTAAAAATAAATTCATTATCTATAATATATATTAATGATGAATTTTGTATGCACCCGTGTGCTTGATCTAGAATGCGATCATGTAAGTCCCAAACGTATCTCCATTCCTGTCCTCTACTAATTATTAGTACCAGATTTTGCTTATTCAAATGTGCTTTATTTGGAAGGACAAGACAGAAGGAGCACCTTGGATGATAATGGGCATAGTGTCAAAACTACCATGAAGTCCTTTTGATTCCAAATGTATGGAATCTGCGGCTTAATTGGTTTGTCTATTAAATGATGGCCTTTAGATTTATGTTCAATTTTATTGTCGATCCTACGAGCAGTCTTGCTTATCACTAAAGTCGATGCATAATTTATAATGGGCATAATTTTACTTTTTTAAAGGTGGAGTTAGTATTATGGGAAATTAATACTACACTCTTAAAGTTTAAATTAACTATAATTTCAAGGTTTTCAAAATAAATATTTTAATTATTGTATTTGATATAAAAAATTAATTTTATCTCTAAATTTAAGAATATTTAACACAAACCTTAAGAGTGTTAGAGAAATATCTCTACACAAACTGCCATTCTTTCTTTTTAGTCTTACAATTTCAAGCTCTGTTAAACAAATAGCCATTATTTGACAAATAATAATAATAATAAAAGATTCCCACTTCATAGTTTGCACTTTGATTTGTGAACTGAAGTTAGTGGATCTCTGGATGAGATAAACTAGATACAAATCTCAGTTTGCTAATAAAGTCATGACAGCAAAGGTGGGAATCTGGCAGGAAATTGCACTCTATTTAGTCGCACGCTTGCACGAACAACAGTTTTGTTAACATAATTTTCATCAAAAATATTTATGTCATGTTTCTTTACATAAAGCATAAGTTAATGAAGGTTACATTAAATGTAATAATGTAAAGAAGCCTGTTGGAAATTTATTCTCAGTAACTTATCCGGGATCAATCGCGTGGATGTTTACAAACTACTTGACAAACACGTCAAGGAAAGATCCGGCCTTACAATATTGCAAGAACATAACTAACTAAAGATGAATTGCAGAATCATTCAACTAAAAGTATATACAAATCAAGACCTAACTTTATTCAAGTCATAATATAAAGTGATTTACAAATACAAGAAGGGGGTACAGTACGTGGATTCAGCTGAGGATCCTTGTCCACAGCACATAACACAAGCTAATTACGTAGTTTATACGGACATTGAAGCCAAACCAGATGTTTAATGCTTCTATATTTAATTATTTCACAAGGCATCGAAAGCGATAATATTAAGACCATTTTAATTTTATCTTTTAGTTTGGACCTTCACCACTGGGTCCTTTAGAATGGCCGGCACCAGGACTGTTGCCTGGTTGCGTGGGACGGAAGTCGTCACTCTGTGCCCAAAAATTGCCAAAAACGGCTGGTGGCGGGTGAGGGAAGACAGTGTTCTGTGCTGAAACATGGTGAACAACCGATGAGGTTTTTTCATCATATGCTCCATGCTCGAGAATGTTGCGGCGGGAGTTGACACGATCAGCTCCACTATCCTTTCCAACCTCATACGTTGCCAATTGGTTTTCACATTTCTTGTCTGTCTCCGTTTTCTCTAAGAGCCTTCCCTCAGTTGACATGATTCCATAGTGGAAAATCAATGCAAGAAGGAAGGAAACGGTGAAAATGCTGTTAAAGCTGGCCATGATATTGAGAGATTATGGGATTACTAGATAGCTCTTTTTGGCTGAAGTAATGATATAGAAATAGAAGGCTTAAAGAAGATCACTTAGCTAGAGCTGGCTAGGAGCAGAGGCTGGTATGACACACAATTGTCACCTTCGGTATTTATAGAGTTTTAAGAGCCGCACTGGTGGAAATTCCTAGTCATATTTCAAATTATACATTGAGTGGAAAATGCAAATGGGTTGTATAATGATTATGTGTCCTTAGATTCTCTTTTTTGACTCAAGTGTCTGATCAGTATATTCTTTTGCTTGAGGAAATCTATTTATTTCTATACATACACTTTTGCTGCTTTGCATGTCCCATGCAAATTAATTTTATTCATTTATATCTCTTTTTACATTGAAATTTTTAAATGATAAAACTCACACGCCTTTGCTGAGTGAGACTTTTCTGGTACATATCCAACATAATTAATTTGACTTAATGTTCGGTTCTTAAATCTGCACTCAAAAGTATTTGGAGCTGCAGGAGACTGCAATACTGTTTATGCATCATAGTTCACGTGCTATCCAGTTAAAAGTCTGCACACTTGCTTGAAAGTTCTCTTTCAAGTTGCTTTTCAATGAAAGCTGAGTAAGAAAACTAGGTCCAATTAATTAAGAAGCTACAACTGAAACCCTAGTTACAAATTAACTAGGGAATAACTATTGTTAGTAACAACACAGAGTTTCAATCTCAGTAGCTGGAAATGATCACCCGTATACGTATATATATGTTAATCAGCGCGATATAATTTTTTTAAATATTGTTTTTCGAAGCACATATGAAGAGTAATACTTCTAATCGACATTAATTTACTTTCTGGCGTCCACTCTATTGCAGTGTTAATAATTTAAAAGGAAAAATTTGATGATGGCTATTAATTTGTTTTTCTCTGGAAGTTGAAAAATGGGCAGTATTCTAGCTTTGAATTCACTGGTATCCTTCAAACTTTCAAGCTCTTTATAATTGATTTTGTCCGGGCACATTTGTATATTCAAAGACTCATGCATATTCTCCTTGACTTCTTAGCTCACATTAAGTGGCAAGATGTTCTACATTTTATAGTGATATTATATATAAATGTATTTCACTATTATTATTATTATTATTATTATTGTCATCATCATCATCAACGGTGTCTGTGTTACTGTTTCTGTTAAGAGTTCTTAACCATATCGATATAGTTGAGCGACTAGTGACTGCTTTTTTCGCAAGGAAATCTGTTGGTTATTATTATAAGAATCACGGTAGGATTTTTGTGGGCTCTCACTGAATGAAAAATCTTATTCCATCTCCATGTAATCTTCAAATTGCAGAACAACAGCGATTCTGTTGAGCACTTAAGTTGGTCAGGAATCAAAAGAATCCAGGACCCCCCCCCCTCTCGCCCCAAAAAATTTTCAACCGAGGGATATATATATATGGTCAGCTGCAAGCCTGCAAGCAGATCAAGGCCTGATACGGCCTTTTTAACCATCTTGAAGCTTTAATGAACATTGATGAACCCATTTGATATATTGATATATATATGATGTGAACATTACCACCTTGCTTGGCCAATAACCTTACCAAGCTCACGCGTATGCGAGCAGGCTTAGAGCACATTTCATTAATTTTCCCGGCATATTGGTGGTCTAATTAAATTAATTAATCGACTAGAAGCCAAAAGACCATGAGAAGATACACAAATCCCAAAATATAGTGTAAGCGTCATTCTTAAATGATGATCAAATCAACTTTAGTATATAAAATGAAGATTTGTGGAACAATAAATTAAATTAATTTGAAAATCTTGATGCAATACCTATAAGTGCTAGTGATCGATCTTGACTAAGTGCGCACTATTTTTTCAAAAGTTTACCAGTAAAAGAAAGGTCTATAACCTTTCAAACCCCACAAAAATCCACGAGGTCACATTATTGTCTATAAGTGTATCGTTCTATACAAGGATATACAAAAGTCAAATTAAAATAAGGATGTTCCGTATTGTTCTCTAAAACGTTCCATGCCTCAAACTTCCACCGTTGTTCCACATATTTTGTCAAAGGTTAGATAGGGAGGATCTTGAAGATTAAGGGATTATGGTGCCTGGTTGGCTCCTCAACTTGGGGAAGTTACCTCTCACCACTAAGTACAGTACTCGCAGTTGAAGTCTCGCTAGTGACAGCCACAATCAATCACTAAAAGAACGTGTGCGGTGAGAAATTGGACAATGGTGGCATCTCTGGAAAGAGAGATGCTTTTTTCAATTGCTAGCCTGTAAAATGCATTTTTCAACTCCTTGAAATTACCTACAACCAGAAAGGTGCATATTCAGTCAAATCTTTGGCTCCTTAGAGGAGTCTCCAAGTTATATGATCGACTAGTAGTGGATGGATCATCATTGCTGAAACAGTAGGGTTTGAAAATTTCATTATGCACGCAGTCAGTCATGCTAAGCAAGCATAAAAAATACTTATGTGAAACAAATATATCACCTCACTATATTGAAATTTGTTATAATTACAGTTTTTTTTTTTTTAATTTTTTTTCCAACCTACCCATAATAGCATGTCATCATCATTGAAAAATTATAATGAGTTGCTTTTCTTTTCCAATTCACCTACGAAAGTATGTGATTATTTTATTGGATAAGTTTATCAAATCAATAAAGGATAATTATATAGAATAACTAAATTTAAGGAATTGGATTGAAAAATAGCTAAGAAATTAAAAATTTTAATTGTTCAGAGATATTGACACGTTGCTCTACTAAGTCCGTTACGGGTTAGTCAAAGAAAATAGACCGTTGACTCGTTACAGACTAAAGGGTCAACAGATTAATATCTACGGACCTACCAGCTTAACAGTTTGATTAGATAATCAAAATTTTTAATTTTTTAATTATTTTAATTCACAACCCTTAAATTTGATTATTTCTACAAATCCTCCGTTAGTAAAACTTTAATGTCGTAAGCCCATTCTTTATATTGTATACTTACTTTGAAAGTTCTATTGGGGATTACATATGGGCTAAGCTTAAATGTAAGGACCCAAAGTAATTTGGCCCATCAACTATCACAAAGGGAAAGGGCAATGGATCAGCTGAAGCAGCCAGAGGACAGCAGTTGAGCCACGTCAGAAAATTTCCTATGAAGGGGAGGGCAGCCACGCGGCAGGACCCCGTTAATCCTGTTAAGATGATTGATCACTTTGTTTTTTCGACAAAAAGAAAAGCCTGATTTTGATCAATTATTCGCTTGTCGTATGCAAAAAATTCCTTGCAGATCCGGCACCGGCTTTAGGTCTTGTCCTTTCAATTGAACAATCATTTGATACCGGTGGCTGCTTCTGGTGTTAAGCTCTTACCGTGATTTTTACGAGGAATACTGGGGGATCATCCGGGCTCCAGTCAAGTGAATATCGGAAATGATGGGTCTTTGTTTTGTGATGCGTTCTCTTGCTTCATCGCTTAGCTTCCGAGCTCCAACCCTGAAACTGTAACGTGATACGGCATGTTATTGGAAATAACAAGACTCAATAATGTAAAATGTTAAATTTAAAGCGTTCAATATCATACTAATAATGTTGTTTGATGTGAATTATTAACAAAATATCTCTGTTTGACTTCCAATCTTTCTAATTTCTATCATAAGATTGTTCAACCTATAAAATGGGAAAATCGGACTAATCAGTTACCGAAAAGCAGTTAGAAGTATATATGTGTAAACCAAGCACATAAAAGAGAGGATAAACTGAATCTGAAAACAAAAATCTGTGAAATCTTGTCAAAATTTTAAATCTGAAGCTGTTATATACAACTGTAAGAATTACAATTGCTGATAATCTAAATGCAAAAATCTCTCGTATGATGTTCCTTTCAATGCTTGTAGGACATCATTCCAGTTCTCTACTTGATTCGACATCGGTCCGCTGTGTATCTTAACCTGACGACTGGTAAGCTCTCTATATGGCAATCTAAGAAATTCTTGAACTTCTTCGAGTTTCTACATAAAAAATTTCATATTTGTAGTTAGGATGAAGGAAAGGAGTAGGCATAAATTTGCAAGTTGTAACAGTACACAAGGCTTACAGTGCGGTTGGTGACAAGATCCTCGTAGTACAGAACAATGTGGCGAGTGCTTCTGAAGTATTCAATAGCTTGGGCAGTCGTCTGCTCTACTTGTTTCAGTTGGGGTAGTAGTAGTGTAGTATTTACTTTTGGCTTATATTTAGCGAGTATCTGAGCCTGCAATGCATTATTGAAGTATGAGATGGCTATTCGTAACAATACGAAAAGAGGGAAATGGATGTGGGAGAGAGACCTCCGCTGGTGAATGAACATGTGATTTGTGCGTTCCGTTCAGTAGCTTAGCATCTTTGTCATAGGAATTTGCTTCAACAGATATCATTCTGCGGAGCAAATTTCTTCTGAAGAGGAATATTGCAACAACTCCTTTTTTATTGAAGTACTCTACTACATCATTGTGATACTCCATCAAACCCTGCAAAATTGGAGTTACAGGAACACAACTCAAATTTCCGCAACTAAATGGTATATGTCTCTTCATCACTTCAACCAAGAAAACAATGCACAAATTCAGGAAGGCTATAGCAATATGCAACGCAAAGCCTCAAAACAAATATCAACAAACATTTGAAGTGAGAGCATTTACATAATTTGCATCCAGAACTGACCCAGCAAGTATGTGATCAGGATCCTTTTCACATGTTCACATGAGCATTTATATAATTTTTGTTAGTTCAAATGTGGACTTCATCAATCTTCCTTAATTGCAATCAAGGATCGACCATAAGATTCAAGTATTGTTAAGTATTTCTTTAAAGTCTTATACAACCAAATTTCAGGAAGCAACTGACATCAGACATCAGCTCATTCGAAAATTAATATTAACAACCAATAGTGAAACGTCTCATCTTCTATATCTTACACAAACCAAATTTCAGTAAGCAACTCACCTGATTAAGCATCCACTTGAATCCAACAGCAGCAGAGCACTCATTTTTTGATGCACTAGTGAACCAGTCAAGATTATATACTTTATCCATTGTCCTCACAATCGAAGATATATTAATCCTCCTATCCTTAACTGAAAATATCTCTCCATTTGAGCTAACATTGATATGACTATTCAACAATGTTTCAAACCATCCACTCCCAGATCGCTGCATTGACAATATGGCAAAATACCGCACGGGATTACAGGCACATTCCTCCCTGCCAAAAAAGAAAAGAAGGCAATGTACATAGAAACAGCTTGAACCAACATATGGGTAAACGAATGGTGCAACATGTTCAGGTACCTGCTAAACGTTACAGGATTGGGATAATGCACAAAGGGAGGATCCCATTCTTCAATGTTGCCATCTTCACATAACTCGTCCATGAGTTTGATTTTTGGTAATTTGATTTTTGTTTGTGTGTTTATTTGCTTTAAGCAGGTCGAGCAAATATAAACTCCACAAACCATCGCAAAAACTAAGACAACCGTCCTCAGTACTGATGGAGATTTCTTAGGAGCCTTTATAACCAATGCATCCTGTAATACAAACATTTTAATAGCGAAGATGATGATATATACTTAGTAAAGAAGAGTAGCGACACTAATAACAGCGTATTTACAATATAATTTATTGTATATGGTACGGTTAATAATAGAAGAACCAGAAAGGGAAGCTGCTAGTGGAGATAGTATATAAGCCTGCTTCCATTCCATCTAAAATCAAATATCCATGAAATAATCAAAGCAGACTGAAATGAAGTTAAGAGAGAATATTGGGTTTTATTATATATTTGGAGAAAAAATAGGCGATAGAAAGGGTCTAACTTGGGCAAATCAGATTTTGTAAGGCATGCATTCATATTACGCGTGCAAAAAAGAAAGAAAACAATTAAAAAATAACTTTTATTATCAGGTAGCTTCGTTACAACTATTGAGCTATAGTAACAAAGACATTAGCTGATCTTTGATAAAGCAAAAGATTTTAAAAAGCACCCAGATTTTTGTTTCAGCCATAAAAGCTGAGGAAGTCTCTAAAATGGATGCTATTGAACCATAGAAAACTTGACGGTAGTATATCTTCGGAAAAAGAAAGTGTATATGGCTCAACGTCATCGCACCTTGTTGAAGTAACAGATATCTTCAGCCATTCTTCAGGGAGAAATGCGAGAAAGAAAACACAGTTCCTCTGGAACCTCCTCTACCTCTCTCTTCTAGAAGTACTATTATATATATAATAGTGTCTCAGACTCAGAGAGAAGTGAGAGCAGTTAAATTCAGAGTTTGAGCTTTTCCTCGTGAAGAACGATATTATTACACCTCCACGCTCCCCGACTTCCTTTTTCTCAATAATAAACTAATTTAAGTGTTTCTTATTAACTTGCTTCTCTTTATTCTCAGTATTTCCTTATTTTCTCTTTCAGACATTTTGGTTCGAAAAACCATACTGAAGGAACAGTACTTGCTCTTGTTATGCCCACCATTAATTACTTAAACTGTTTCTACTTTCTTGTCATGAACCATTGACATGGTCAACCCCAGCAAAAACGAAAAGCCATGATCAAGTCAATATCCAATTAACCTGTACAATCAACTAGTGGTATTTCCCAACCGTAAGATATTAAAATTATTGTGACAAATTCTGAAATCTATCTATAATAACTAATTAGAATGATTTTAAAAGAACTTTTATTATAACTAAAAAAAATTTGGGACCCATTAACTCAAAATATGGATAATGACGATTATACACTTTTATATTACTTCTGGGTCATTAGATAAGTATCATAAGATAAATTATTGTTAAGGGAACCCGTACAAAGGAACGTTGATAAAAGCAAAGTTGCATTGTTAAGGTGAGGTTGGAAAAGATGAAAGAAGCAATGGACAAAAGAAATTTACTGAATCACAAAAGATGAGAGTACTTCGGAGGTGACGTGCTTCCCACTGATTAATGTCGATGGGCAGGCCGAAGGTTTACGCCCAATTATTTTATTTCTGAGTTATTTAAGACGCATTGTCTTCATCTTGTTTGACTTCATTTGTTTTAAGGGTTAACCTTGATTTTAAAATGATCAAACACAAGGCAGAGAAGAAGAGCTAGGATTCTCCAAGTTGGCCTTTGTCGGTTGAATGCCATCTACAGCAAACGAACATCGAGGTCCATCCACCTCAATTTCTGCGCTTCATCATCATCCCCCATCGAATATGAAATTTTCAGCACTTTGTTGAAATCAAAAGAACAGGTTATGTTATGTGAGAAGAATAGACAATACCAACCACTGCCCCCGATCATCATGTGTTACATAGAGCTGTGCCAACTCAAATATACGCAAATAATGATAATAACAATAAATCCCATGAAAGAAAAATCAACACCAACGACCAAACCTGACCTGAATATATATATATATATATAGAAAAGGAACAGAAATCATCTATTAAATTATGTGTAACAGGGTGAATACCCACCACTGCACGTGGCTCAGAAACAAAAGCTGCTTCCCATGCTGAGACTGATGTTACTACAAGAGTATTGATTTTGTAATCTTGAGTAGGCTAACTGCCCCGTTTACTGGTCCATCTATGGTCCTTGACTATTTGGGGAGTAGGCCACCATGAGGACCGCTGCTGAGCTGGTCAAAAGCTGTAATATACTGGCTGGTAAAAAGAAGAAATGGCAGCCAATGATAATCTTTGAAATGAAGGAAAAGAGGCATGAAAATCATGTTAAATTTGAGCAACAGAGATGGAGCTTTTTTTCTAGGGGGAATGTTGATTCGATTGGCTAAGAAATGTTTTCAATACATGTTTGTGCATGAATCATGGATGAGTGCAACCACATTTTATTCATCATAGATTGATTGACTAGAAAACTAGAAGGCTTACGAAATTCCAAGTTCTAGATCAACATTTCAGAACTGCTATATTCATTACTGGTTTACTAAAGTAGAACTCTAAACATCAGTATTAAACTTCCAATGTAAAAACTAAAGTGTAAATCAAACATTAAAATGATATGCAGAAAATTACCTTTGAATCAAAGGATCACTTACAAATTTACAATTAAAAAAAAAAAACAAACTTACCACTCAAAACCCTTCCCGAGTTGTTCAATTTGAAATGGCTTTTAATTATAAGATAATCAAGCGAACTATCTGCCCCAAAAACTTGAATGACTTGGCTGCTTCTTTTAAGGATTTGTTTTTCACATCTCTAGACCAGTGCTGCATAGACAGTAATATGTACATCCAGAAAATGAGTATGACACAATGATCCAACAAAAGGTAAAGCAAATCAACTATACATGAAAGACTCGAGAAGCACCTCTCCAAGCATGTTCAGCTTCTCACGTACACCCTTCAACAATTCCTGTTCGTCCCCCTCCCATCCGTAGAACTCCAGCTCCTTTCCCTCTAGGATCTTCTCAGAAACCTAAAGACAATAACCGGAAAAAAAAAAAAGAGTTAATATGATTGATTCTATTATGGAAAATTCCTACATGGTTTCAAATGCTAGGAAGGGTATACATCAAAAGCTTAAAATCAGCAACTTAAGAATAACCTCATGTCACCACTTTCCAGTCCCAAGAGGAAGTAGGCTTCAATAGTAGGTATATCAGGTGAAAACAATCATGCACTGATCAGGTCATTAGGCAAAAGCTATACCTAGGAGACATGGACAAAAGTATCATGTTTTGATCTAGAGATGAGGTGTTGCAAACTTAAAAAATTTCTTACAGCAACATGGTTATGTATGCATGAATGTTTAAATTTTAAATATTCATGTATAATCCACTATGATTCAGCATCTGTTTCCTAGGTATTACTATAAAACAACTATGAACATAGTAATTTGTCCAAGTCTCTTGACAGTAATACATAGCACAGTCATGATTCTACATTTTTCTTCATTTACATGAAAGTGAATTTCTTCATAGCTGTGTATGCAAGAATCATGTTTGATTAACATGAGTGTTGAATCTTTCAATTGTTTGATACACCTGTTTTTTAATAGATGAATTGTCCCACAAATCATAATGCAAAAGGGATCGATCATCAATGAATCGGTGGCTTGAAACCAGGAAGACATGACAAATCAAAATACACACACAGACAACATATGCCCCCCTGTTGGTGATCAATGTAATTTAGCTACTTAATTTTGTGCCACTCCTAAAAACACCTTTGGCTCCCGTGCATACCACTGCCTATATTGCATGAGCTCTAGGGCCTTTCTTTACCTCTCGTTTTCTTTAGCATCTTTTCAAAATTTAAAGAATCTCAGCCTTAATTGTTAATGCGTACCTGTCTCGCAATCACTTGACCACCAGCTATATGTGCAAAGTATATATTGTAGAAGTGAGATAAGAACAATGGGGCACTTCTCTCAGCAAGTTCCTCCAAATACTTGGAATATGATGCTCCAGGAGTGCTGGCTTCTGGAATTATAATATCCTGTTCCCCAAACCACTCTAAATCTTTTGAAAGACCTTCTGACCGTTCTAATCCAGTTTTCCTGAAATAAGCATCTGTGAAAAAATTAAAACATCAGTAGAGTATCAAAAGACATCATTCATTAGGCCACAGAAATAAACAAGGACACCCAAACAACAGACCAAATCCATCCCTTGAGACTCTCACTTTGATTTGTTTCCGAATTTCTTGTAATTATGTATGATTAATGAGCTAGAATTAGCTCCATAATCCAATTATTTTCCATAAAAGCACTAGTTGAAGACTTTGTTTAGTATACAACCACAATTAATTCATCTTCAACACATGTAAAGCTTGAAATTCTTTACGTCTACAAACTAACAATGTACAGGACAGAATAGTATAACCACACGAATACCCAGAATCGGAAAATTAACTATAGTAGATAAATACGTATAACTTGGGTAAGCCCAGGTAAAGAAATTTACATGGCAATGCACAAATAATGGAAGGAACCAGTAATAACCAAATTTAAGTACTCACAAGCTACATCATCGGATTTATCAACAATGCGCTCCACTGTGTTGAAGACAAGCTGACTATCAACCAAGTACTTAACAAACCCTTCAATGCTGGGATTCCACGTCTCTTCCTTTGCTTTAATTTCGTCGACGTCGTCGTTTGATGAATCAGTATCAGTAACAACAGAAGAAGGATACTTCTTGCCTTTTAAGTTACGGAGTTTCATAGCGACAAATCTCATCTCTTCAGTGATACCCTTACTCTCTCCTGGGTACTCCTTCCTGTACCTCTTTCTTTTTTTAACAACTGGTGGACCGGAATTAGTGGTCGTTAAGATTACAGGTGCAGAATTTGACGAGCGAGAAGCGGCATCAGAGCAGCACAAGATTAGGAGTGGTGGTCTCCAATTCTGGTTCTTGTTTCCGCTCGGAGATATCAAATTCAACTTTAGTGATTGGAATGAGACAGAAAATGTAGCATTTACAGAAAATGATTGCATAATCATAACCATAGCTTTACACGCTACCGTCCCCTCACCTCTGTGCTCACTGTTTACACAATTTCATTTTCTGCAAGAGAATATGAGGCTTAGTTGCATTTTTGAACGTATCTATGGTATATGATGCCATTGGGCCAAGAAAATGGCCCATCTCAACTCATGGGCTTCATTTATTATGCCCGCACTTCAAATGCTGTGGAAGTCTGAAGTTTTTGTTTGGGAATCATTGCAGTCGGTGACTGTGTGCTCGATAAATTCTGTGATTGATTGATAAATCATAAATTTGTAACGCACAATGGTATGACTTGGGGTGAAATTGGATGAACAAAGGGGAAGTCGAATGCGATTTTGAGTGTAACAAGAAGTTGTGTGACTAGCATGTTCAGCCTGATGTTTTAGATTTCTCCATTTGCACCCTCATGAGTTTGTATTCATTTATTCGATTCCGATTTCACAACAAAATCAATAAATTTTACTCGCAAATTATGTACAACAGTTAAAGACCTAGTGTACTGTACAGGTGTTATCTAAATATAGAAGTAAATGGGGGTTAAATAATTTCTGAGCAGCTGGAGGAAAAAAATAAACAAAAAAACTGATACAAGTTGGGGAAAAGATGAGCAACAGGCGTAAACAAGCTATCTAAACTAGTTAGGTATGAGACCCATATGCCACCTGGTATAAAAATGCACTTCTTCATGAAATCCGAGCATCAAAATTTCTTCTCTATAGTCTATACCACCACACCAGAGTCGAACCGCAGCTCCCATACTCCAGTATGATTATAAAAGAATAAATAATGGACAACAATGTTGAGAAGCCTCTTCAACTTCATATATGCTGCGCTTTCAGCTTACGCAAGAATTCTAGTATTTCTACATATGAAGGATCGGTGCGATCGACTGGTTTGCATGAATTTATATGATCTGTTGACTCTAATACCTGTTTCAGCAAAACCAAGGAACAATGTTAGGCGAAAATCAGTTCTCAGCAGGCATTGAACATCTCCAAAACAAGTTATGAACCAAACACATTCAAGCTAAATCCAATCAGGGGATTATTTCCAGAAATCATGGCTCCATAATAAGTTGTGTGTACGGCCTTTCAACTTTTGATTCTACGAAAAGGATTAGATATATAGAACTTTTCACCATTATTGTTATATTTTTAAAACTGAAGTTAAAAAATGGTGAACAAAAACCGGCATGAGAAGAAGTTGGCTCCTATAGTTTTTGGGGACTGTTTTATACAAAACTACCATTAAATCTTACCAGCCCATGCTCTTGGCTTTGAGGAATTTTATTTCGGAACAGAAAGTAATTCATTAGCTAACAATAAAGACCTTACATAATGAGAAAAATTAAGCAAAACTGCAACTGCAATGACGCTGAGAATTTCAGTCTATTAACTGAGAGCTCATAACATTTAATGTTATTTTAGTAATACATCCACCAAGTCTTCTCGGAAAACAATAAATATTTAAATCACTTACAATAAGTTCCCCAAATCCAGGATACGCAGATTCAATTGGCACAATTTCCATTCGTAAGGCCCATCCTCCATAACCTTCAACAATAGGAGTTACCTTGGTCTGCAAATAATGAGAAACCGTTATGAAACTTGCAAGAAAAGACAGACATGCTGGGATGCAGAGGGAGAGAAAAATTCTGGGTATCCAAGACAGTTAGTGCACATGAATTACCTCACAAAAACTAAGGACTTCAAGCACCCCTTTCTTGTGAAGGTGACGGATATAATCATTAAGCTCTACTAATCTAGGAGAACCACTTCTCAGCTCCCCTATCTAAGAAAAAAATAACCTAACATCAATTTATGCATATAAAGTATCTTAACATTTAATTTTAGAACTACCAACTTAGAATTGAAGGAAAAAATTAGCTTCTTTGTAAAGATCACTAACAGTTGGAGCTGGGCGAAGCACAAGGCCCATTCGCCAAGGCATGTCTGCAAGTTTGCTTCCAAAATGCGGGCAGCTATAAAACACCTGAAATCATGGGACGACATTAGGACTAAACAATTCAAATTACATTTACAGAGAGTTAGATCTAACTATTGAGTGAAGCGGCAGAGCATACAATCCCAACGGTGTTGTTCACAAGATTATCAATATTTTCTGCTTTTGCTTTATACAACATCTGCTTGACAAGTACACCTCCCATGCTGCAAAGAGAGGCAAAGGTTTTACAAATTTTAATTTAAACAGTACCCATATTTTGGTTTTGGTACAGAAAAAACTCTTATTCCTCCCACCATTTTTTACGCAGCTAAAAGAGCCTGTTGGCAACCAACTACAAATGCTAGAGACATGTACTATTAATCACTAAAAACCATATATGAGGTACCACATAAGGAATTTGTTACAACCAAGAATTTCCATCAAGTAAAGATGGGTATGACAAACCTGTGTGTCACAAATACAACAGGGCGATTCCCAATACCTGCAGCAACAAGCTTCTTCAGTAGCATGGTGCTGACTTCCTGTGCATTTCAAGCATGGAACGAATAAAGCATGATCCTTCAGAGTTCAAAGAGTTCTGCTAGAACTAGTAATATACAAAAAAAGACTTCTGTCTGAAATATGCGCAAGTGTAAGAACATTGCTGGGTTTATTAACATCACCCCTGATCTACCAGGCTTGGAGAAGGATTAGATTTTATAAATGATGATTATCATTAACTTCTACAAAAGTCTATCCCTTTACAAGATCCAAAACTGTTAATCTAAGGTCAATTAGAGGCTTGGACTGAACAAGCATAGAGGTTAAATACATGACGAACAAGGGAGTTTATGAATTAAAAGTTTACACTAGTCTGTAAACATTAATCCCAACAAAAGTTCCCAGATCGTAAATTAACTATGGTCCTACATGCCTACATATTCTAAATTGACAAAAAAAGATGCTTCTAAATATCAGTCAAACAGTACAAACCTGAAGTGGCAGGCTAGCTCCAGACCACTGTGTTAAATTTGTCTGCATCAAAATTTAATCATGAGTTAGATTCTTATTTGTGAAAGGGACCCAACCAAGAAACCAACCTAGGAAGTAGGAAACCTCAAAAAAATTTGAGATCCCAATACATGGGGGTGCAATATCTCAAGAGACAACCAATCACAAAGGCTTAGTGGATCAAGAACTTTCATCATACTTAAAACAAACCTTGTATTTGAGAGTAAACAAGCGAGCATGAGGGAAGTCAGCTGAAAGCCATTCACCTGGCCAAAATGTTCCTAGCTTCCCAGCTTCCTGGTCAATCTTCTCAACCAAACCAGACTTTGTTGAGGATTTGTCATCAGCAATGCGCCAAGTCTTATAAGGCCCACCACGCAGGCCGTGGACAAAAACAATATCTAGTTGGGGAACCTCTGATTTCGAACTGTTAGAGGATACATCAAAGGAACTAGACAAGTTACCATCATTTGAAGCTCCAGGTTCAGATGTATCCTCACTGTTAAGAGAATCACCCTCACCAGAAGACTTATCCCTCCGAACAATGTCTGGATCTTTATTTTCAGGACATTTCCAGTGGGGCAAATCGGGATTAATTAAAAATATCTTGTCATCGTAATGAGGACAACCTCTGTTTCTCTTTGCAATACCGGTGTCAGAAGCATCATCGTCGGCAGAGTCTCTGACACTTTGGCGACTGCAAAATAAATTTAACAGTGTGGCCCTAGCATAACTTCGTGTCTTAAGGTCACTGCAACCTTTTATTTTTCCATTAGCACAGTCCTCAAGCCATTTACACCAAATTTCATCTGCCATGACAGCCTTCTGGACTTCAGGAAGGAGTGAGAGGACAGTCAATAGTCGAGCTGCATGCTTTCGGATGTGAGCAGTTGGTGGAACTCGGACGCTAGATGCATTATTTGCATCTACCATGGATGAACCACCAGGAACATCTGAAACCCTCTTCTGTGCATCTACAGCTCTTGAAGCGTCATAAGCTTCTATAGCAGCAAGTTTCTCATAATCATCATGTAACAAAAAGCGTCTTAGCAAGCACAAGATCCCCAGATTGGCTAATTGTTTTTGACACTTAGAATCTTCATCACAAACTGCTGTCAGTGCTTTGATACCCCTAAGTGTTGCTAATGCAGAATCTGTGGCATCAAATTTAGTCACACTATCTTTCTTTATGTTCTTAAGTGGTCCTGCAAAAGGTTCCAGAGAAAGAAGATCTGCCAGTGGGAATGCTTCAAAAGAATCAGAGGTCATTCCCAATTGTTTTTGAGCCAGACTAACAACAGCACCTGCTAGCTCATTAGCAGTCTGTGTGGCTAAAAGGATGTTTGACTGATCAACTTGAGTCTGCAAAAGTTAAGTGAAACCTTAAATAATTAGTGGGGAAATCAAGCAGATAAGCCACATTCTAGTCACATCTACAATAAGATTAGACTTGATGCTGTAAACCATATTAAAGTTTCAGCATGAATCACCATCTTAATGGTAAAAATCAACAAAAGAAAAAAAAAAATCTCCACACCTTCACATTATCACTTTTAGGGGGGGTACCACGTTTAACAGAAGATGTCTTGATGGAACCCAGAATTTCATTAAGCAGAATAGCTAACCATCCCTGAGAAATTGGTATTGAAAATGGTCCATATTCTTCAAGAATGCATGAAAGGATTCTTGTGGCAGAAGAGCGGGTCACATCAGAGGAATATCTTCCGAAAACCCAAGGAAGCAATATGCCAGACCATTTCTGGCTTTCTTCAAGAGATAATTGCTTGTCCCCAGTAGAAAGCAATTCCAAAGCCTGTGCCAATGCTTCTTGCACCTCCTTATGCTTTATCATCCGATAAGCAGTGTCTCTCATCAGTTGAAGGCCTTTGTCCATCACTACCTTCTGTGAACCAGGGCTTCTTTCAATAGAAGCCAAAAAAGCTGATAAAGCCACCAGTGCCAAAGGAATATCTTCATTTTTACTCGCCTGAGAAACAGTTGAAAGAAGACTGGAACTCCAATCAGAAACAGAATCACTTAATGGTAGATTACGATCCTCCAACAGCAACCGAGCCACCAAACTACCATGCCATTTCACAGATCTCTCAGGTGCTGTTAAAGCAGACATGACAGCATACCCATCTTGATCCAATTCTTGAATACGAGATCTGTTAGCCCCTGATGCCATTGCCCAATTGGCTAATGCCCAAGCAGCAAAAGGCACTGCAACATGTTGACAATGCAAGTCATCCCACAGACCAGGAACAACAGCAGAAGACAAATTAGCTTGTGCTAATGAATTATCATGCTTATTTAGCAAGGCAAGGGTTTTAGAAGTATGTCTAACTAATTCTGCTTCAACGTCATTGGAAGTCCCCAACTCCATAAGCTCACTTGTTCTTGAAAGCCCTAAAACTGTTGTACCTTCAAGAATTTTAATCCCGATCCCCTTCATTCCTCTTCCACCATCCTCATCCTCATCATCTTTTCTTTCTGGTTCATCAAAATGCATGCCACCTTCCTCAATAACTTCAATCACTGATGCAATATCCCTTGTTTCAGCATTTCCTGGAAGTGATGGCTTAAATGATACTTTTCCTAAACTGTCACAGTTGGAAGTGACAACATCCATAATGGCAGCCACAAGCATGCTCCTACCTTTCAAAGAATCAGAAGTATCGAATGAACTACGTCTTGAATGCTGCTCCCACAGAAAAGCTATATATCAATGGTAAAACACAACTCAGAGGCATCAATAAGATCAGGAGAGAAGCATTCCATGACCATGCCCACAATGTCGATAATTATTGATAAATAACAAAATGAATAACACAAAAATCAGTGATCATGTATCTCTGAGAGAGACCTAACAAGATTTTTTGTAGGATCATTATTTTCTATCACCTTGCCAAAATCTAACTGCAGATAAATTTCCAGCCAGACACAAGCATATCAACAAGTATACTTCTACTCTGACACATTCAACTCATAAGTGGATAATACATACAATGCACACATATTGGCGTTTGAACACCTAAAATTCAATGTTAGCAGGTTCCTAAAGAATTAGTGCATCAAATCCACCAGCATTATTCTAAGTAAAATATTAATCATAGAATAATCATGTTCTGCTTTTTATTTGGCTTGCAAATGGCATCATTAAAGTTAAATTGCTACCGATGCAATGAATTGGCATTCCTAATTTTTTAATCTAAATCAAATAATTCTGCAGTTTCAATCAAGATATCAAACCAGTTAAAACTTCACCAACAGAAAAAAGTCTACAAAGAGAAAATTAAAAAAAAAAAAAAAAAACTGACCTTCTTAGACTTNAACCAGTTAAAACTTCACCAACAGAAAAAAGTCTACAAAGAGAAAATTAAAAAAAAAAAAAAAAAAAAACTGACCTTTTTAGACTTCGGTTGACACGAAAAAATAAACCTCAATAAGTTAGGCACAGCTTTAGGCCGCCCTAACACGTCCTTAGACACAATAGGATCCGCAACCAAGTACGCAAGTGCCCTCCCCGCCTCTGCCTGCGTCGCACACCCGTCTGTTCCAACCGCCACCGTCTCCAACAACCAATCAACCACTTTGCCTCCTCCAGCACCCACAATCGCTGCCCTGCGCTCCGAATTAGCCGCCGAAATATCTGCCAACAGGGCCGCCACCCTCAACTCGAATCCCGCCCTCACCTCGTGATTCGCGCTGGACATGACCGAGCTCAGAGACTGCCACAGAACCGAAGCCGCGACGCCGGTTTGCTTAACATGGTGAACAATTCTCCTAAACGACTCGTTTGACTTATGAACGGTTCTCTCAATCGTTTCGTAAATTGGATGACTAGTTTTACCATTATTATCGTCAGGGTTGTCGCTGGAAATAAGAGCGACGGAAGCGACGATAGTGGAGAGAACGGTGGCGGAGAGGGCAAAGATGGAAGTTCGTGAGAGTGAGGTAGCGTTGGTGGTGGAGAGAACAGAGAGACGGTTTCGAATAATTTGTGGAGAAGGCTGTTGGTCAGGGACATGATGAGGATTTTGGAGAACGTTAGGGGGTTGGTAGAGGTTTTTAGAGGAGGAAGAGAGGTCGCGACGGAGAGGGAAGCGGTAGTAACGGCGGCGTATTAAAAAGCGACGGAGCATTTTGCTTACTGTTGTCCAAGAACGGAGGAAGATTCTTGGTGTTTGATTTTTCGTTGTTTGTTGGTAGTTTCGTGCTGGGGGTGAAGTAAGATTGCAAGGCAAGCGAGCATGGCGGGAGGGAGGAAAATTCGCGATTTGTACGGGAAGTAATAGTAATAATTTAATAGACGTTGATGACCGTCTATGATATGGAAACAGAATTTTCTCGGAGAAGATGCGAACCTTGTAAGAGAATTATTTTAAAAATATTTTACAAACGGGCCGAAGAATAAGTTCTGCTAAAGCTTATAACTTTACTTTGGGCTTTAGTGGCCCAGGATTTGAATATAACTTGGGCTTGTCGAGTCCTTCTATTTACCCCTGTTTTTGTCTTTTACGAGCCCCTATTACTTACAAGACCCCACAATATAAAAAAGAGTGCCCTCGTCAACTAAGATAAAATTATCATTAAAGGAAATTACTTAATCCTCCTTTTGATATTACAAAAATGCTTGAAAATATTTTAACAATATTCTTTCTTCTCCTTTTGATAGTTTCTGGTTTTTTCCAAATTCTCATTATTATTTTTTCGGCTTTCTCTCATTCCCTACCCATATGTGATAACCTTCAGAGTACATAGAAAATTTCTTTTCACCCATTAGTTTCTTTCTTCTTGTAGAATAATAGGGGAAAAGAAAAATTATGTGTGAGCTACCTCGTCTTTAAACAATCATATAAATAATAGATTTCAAGATAATTTCAAAGTATATCGCATCAAATAATATGGTGAGTATTTTTATAAAGGAAATTTTTAAAATTCTAAATTTATCCTAATCTACATTTTTCATTGATAAATATTAACCTATTAATTTTGTATTAATTATATATGTTACTTTCAAGATTATTTCATTCATTTATTGAGCATACTTAGAAAAAGGGTGTGGAGAGAGCTTTTCAGGATTCATTTAGCCTCACTTTTTTTTTTTTTTAATGTCCTAACAAAATTATGGATTTGTTGAATAAAGTCACAAGCTATTAAGTAGGTGTTGTTCAACAACTTAACACCTTATTTCATACTTATCAGAATTTAATAGATAACCAATTATAAATATCAAACAGATTATTGACAGCTTATTAAACAGCTCAATAATTTGATATTTATTTAGATTAATAAAAAAAAAAAAATTTAACTAAAATTAAAAACAACCTTCTCAACTTGAACCTTTTTTTTTTTTGTTTTTCTTATAATTTTCCCTACAAAATTTTTCATTCACGAAAGTAATTTAGAACTCTCTTTCCGTCTTTCTACCTTCCTTCGGTGATGAGGACTTGTTATCTCTTCGATTTGTGTTTGCATGGAAAAGACATGAACATATTTGGACATGGTTCAATTTGAATTTTTTGAGAGAAGCTCTTCTAAAAGGAACCACTACGAAGTCCCAATTGTTTTACATAACACCTCTTGAAAACATGAACTCATCTCTCATCTCTTATCTCTCATTTTATAATTACGTACAGATATTATGTCAAAAATCTATATCCTGGAATCTTACACGACTCCGATGCATCGGTCATATATCAGCACTATCTTTCAACGTCTGTCTTATTAGCGCACCGAATTAAAATTGGGCAAATTTCTTAACAAACTGCGTCACTAGCTACCTCCGTCCACAGTTCACTGAGGTAATCAAGCCGAAGTTATTCTGCTTAAGTTTTCCTTTTCAAGTTCGTTTCGTTTTGGATTTGATTACTTGAGTATACCCTAGTGCAACTGAGAATTTGAATTTAATTTATTGAACTTTCATATTGATGTCAGACAATAGAATGTTTGCATTTTAATCAAATGGTTCTAAATTACATGCATTTTTTTTCTATGTGTTTGAGACTGCGGCTAATCCCTCATTTGGAACAAGTTTTGATTTTTTTTTTTTTTTTTTTAAAGAAAAAAAGCCTATTTCACACTTGAGAGATGTCACCAAAAAAGCTTTGAATACATTAAAATTCGAAATAAGAAATTAATTTAATTTTCATAAGAGGAAGGTATTATATATCATACACGGATCTTGATTCTCCTGTTTTAGCTTTTACTAGTA
This sequence comes from Bursera palmeri, assembly GCA_026225775.1. NCBI lineage: Eukaryota > Viridiplantae > Streptophyta > Magnoliopsida > Sapindales > Burseraceae > Bursera > Bursera palmeri. The sequence continues at coordinate 27,860 of JANKKB010002326.1, forward strand.
TAAACTTGATGCATAATGTGGTGGCATAGATATATTTCAATCTGTTAATTGTATATAGACTTGATTATGTTTTTGGAAATGAGAACGGAACTTAGTGCTATTTTATGCCAATGTAAAACCAACAAGTTTAGCCGTATAATCCAAAAACCTACAGTCAACTAATTATTTTACGTGAAAAAATCGATTCTTGTGATGCGCGTCGAAGAGGGTAAGAGTAGAATAAAGAGGTACCATATTTCATATTTCTCTACGTACTGGGCTGCTTCCTGCTTGCGTTCAATTATAACCTTTCAAAGCAAAGGAAAATGAATCGTGCGCTTCACGGAATTGTTGGGACAGGCGGGACAAAGATCTTCTGCAGATAAACGTCATGACGTGCATGGAAAAATGTTTTGAGTTCACTATTAACGTAAGTTGCCATTTTGGAATGAGTTATGAGCAATTCTCACGTAAAAGAATTCCTATGCTGTGTCTCTTCGAGAAGTTAATTACCAAACATGTATATACAGTCCTAACGGATTATAAGGTCTATTTTTCTTTTCTGGTTGGAAAATCTCATTGCAGATTGCCCTCTACCTTGCACCAACAAGCCTACATATATGACCACTACTTACTATAAAAGCATGCTATAATTAATAGGTTACTGATTAATTAAAACTTCAGCTTCAGCCTTTATTAACTTAATTTCCTTCTCGCGTTGAGTTGTTCCTTTCATTAGTCGACTTAGCATATTTAATATTGATTAGTTTTCAGATGCACAGAAGAATATCATCCCTTCTTCCCATGCAGGCCCCAATATATGGGAACCTGATCACTGTTCTCAGCATTGATGGTGGTGGTATAAGAGGGATTATCCCTGCTACGATCATTGCTTTCCTCGAATCACAACTTCAGGTTTTTAATTTGTTCAATGACGAACATCAATTTACTCACATTTATATGCACACTCACGAAGGCACAAGTGAATATGTGGCTAGAGTCTAGTATGGTAATTAATGCTCATGTTGATCTACATATGTACCTAATTGAACAGTTATGGTCATTTGTCATTGTCAGTGATGAATAATGATTAGCAAGGTCCAAAATATAATGCATGTAAGATGTACACATAGACGACGAAGATCCTTTTCAACTGCATAGGAAATTTGAAGCTTGACCATGTATCCGGAATCGAATATAGTAATTTTAATTTTGTGACTACTGCAGCAGCACAGATGATCACTAACCAGAATTTGGCATAAATATTGGGCATGCAGGAGCTGGATGGTGAAGATGCGAGACTTGCAGACTATTTTGACGTGATTGCAGGGACAAGCACTGGTGGTCTTATAACTGCCATGTTAACAGCTCCAAATGAAAATAATCGTCCTCTCTTTGCTGCCAAGGATATCAAACCATTTTACCTAGAACACTCCCCAAAAATCTTCCCGCAAAAGAGGTAATATATATTGATAACAGCTGGTTGTTTTCTAATTTATAGTGAAAACATGTTTTCACGGCATGAAACTTGATTTATCAGGGCGTTGTACATGTATACATTCTATAGAGTATAAGCCTTGTTTCTGGTTTAATGACAGGGGCATGTGGAGGTCAATCAGAAAGATGTTAAAATTATTTTCAGGACCCAGTTATGACGGGAAATATTTCCGCAGGCTGTTAAGGGATAAACTAGGAGAGACTAAATTGCATAACACCTTAAGCAATGTTGTCATTCCAACTTTTGATATCAGTCGCCTGCAGCCAACCATATTCTCAAGTTATGAGGTATATCTCTCGATCCACCACTCTCTAGAATATTTAAGTTTTTTCCCTGCCACGGTTCCATAGGCTCCTATTTCTAAAAGGGTTGATTTCATAAGTAATTATTATGATTGAGAGAGAAAATTGATTATAAATTTGTTAATTTGCCATAGTTCATTCATATAGGAGTAATCTGTTAACTTAATTTACTCCTATCAAGGAAACAAAAACATTCTTGTCAATTCTGACAATAATACAAGGATATGGGACAGAAAATTTTGCTTTTAAATCTTAAGTCTAAATATGAGTCATTCACACATTTCATATGCAACAGGTTAAAAGATTGCCATATTTGGATGCTTCTCTGTCTGACATATGCATCGGCACTGCAGCAGCTCCAACTTACCTTCCTTGCCACTACTTCACTAACAAAGATAATGAGGGCAACGTTCGAGATTTCCATTTAGTTGATGGTGGCATTGCAGCAAACAATCCGGTTATATACTACTATAAGCAATATTTCTAAGAAAGTTTTTGGAACAGCTAAATAATTATTAGAACTCCAATTGTAATAAATATTGTTATTTCTTGGCACCAAAATAATTTCAGGCGTTGATTGCAATAACCCAAGTGACTAAACAAATCTTTGACGAAAATCCTGATTTCTTCCCAATTAAGCCCATGGACTATGGCCGCTTTCTAGTGATCTCAATAGGCACTGGCTCATCAAAAATAGAGCAGAAATACAACGCAGAAAAGGCAGCAAAATGGGGTACTTTCAGTTGGTTACATCATGGTGGTTCTGTCCCTTTAGTGGATGCGTTTACCCAAGCAAGTGCAGATATGGTTGACTTCCACATTTCTGTGGTGTTCCAAGCACTTCATTCTGAACAAAACTATCTTAGAATTCAAGTAATTAAGTTGATAAAATGCTAATTTATTTTCTTCACGTATTTGATTCTGGTGAGCTTAAAGCTAGCTACACGCATTATCACTAACAATTCTCGTATATATGATAATAAATCAGGATGATACATTAACAGGAAAAGCTTCTTCGGTTGACATTGCCACGAAGGAAAACTTGGACAATCTTGTGCAAGTAGGCGAAAGGCTATTGAACAAACCAGTTTCGAGGGTGGACTTGGAGACGGGTTTGTCTGAACCAGTTAGAAATGGTGGCACTAACGCAGAGGCTCTCAGAAAGTATGACTAGTACTATTTATTACATAAAAATTTTGTTGGAATTAGGGTTTTTTTTTTTTTTTATTTCTTTCAAATGCATTAACTACTAACATAAATTATATATTCTACACTGATCTCTTACAGCTTTGCGATACTGCTTTCTGAAGAGAGGAGACTTCGAGAGACAAAATTACCACAAACCAGCGGGAAAATGTAACGTACTTCATCAAGTGCACACAAAAATCATATCATATTGAATAGTTGGTCTCAGCCGCTCCACTTCGTACAAGAAGTGAAATAAAACATCGATCATTATTTGATTTACGAACTCAATTAACTTTGCAAAGTTGAGAGATCATAATATGTAATTAATTCTTTATTTTTTTCATGAATAAGAATGATGCACGGCTGTCTTTACTCTTCAGGCAAAAATAAATAAATAAAATAAAATTTGTTATGTTTTTAGAGTGTATATGTATATTACAAAAAATATAATTCAAGGAAGTCGTATCTGATCAGCTTCTGTTACCGAAAGATGACTTCCGAATAGATGTCAGACTTTTCTGCTTAGTACCTTTGGGACAACAAAAAAAAATCAATCTATGAATAGGAGGATTAATTTATCTGTAATCATCGACTAGAGGCCTTTAAATAAATAGCATCATTGATAATAATTTAGATATTTTTGTAAGTCAAAAGGTACGTAATTATGATTGAATTATTGATTATGCGCACACTTCATAATGGGCACTTGACAATCAAAAGCAGTAGTTGCTGGATATATAAGATTTTTATTCATATGATCATAAACGTTATGGACGAGAAATTTTTTTCCCATTACATCTTGTGCTTATTGTTTCAACTAATTCTCCTACCTACAATTCTACTGTCGTTCAACTACAATTCACACATCTTTTTGGCTGAAGCATGCTTATGTGCAAGCGTGTGCCATGGCCACTACTGGAATTGGTGCACATCTTCATCAATATTGTTCCCACAATGATTCAGTTTGTGGACACATCGATCCATTAACGAAATACCACTAAGTTGCGTCAACTCAGGTAATGATCCTTGCCAAGATAATGTCCATTATACCTTAGCAATGGAGTGACCTGACTTGAAAGGCTTGAAGAAGAAGAAGTGTATAAATTCCTGAAGGGTTTCCAGGACTTTGGCACATCTAATCCATTTCCATTACCTCATGGAAAAACCAAAACCAGTACTCCTAAAACCTCCAACTCATGGAAATCTCATTAGCGTTCTGAGCATCGATGGTGGTGGAATAAGAGGGATTATTCCAGGAATCATTCTTGGCTTTCTCGAGTCTGAGTTACAGGTTATATATATACTAGACAGTGGCATAAAGCACATATGCCATCAATGTGTGCTTTTTAATTGAAATAAAAAAAAGCATTGTCAGTTCAAATTTTTAATTGAAAAAGAACTCTCTCTGAGAAATATGATTAAAAAAGGATACGTACGAAGCCGTGTTATTATTTTGATCATATATACGTCACAGTTCATGTTATGTGTATATAATTTTTATTTTTATTTTTTCATTTCATTGTGCAGAAATTGGACGGTGAGGCTGCAAGAATAGCAGATTATTTTGATGTGATTGCAGGGGCAAGTACAGGAGGTCTAGTAACTACCATGCTGACTGCACCAAATGAAGAAAATCGCCCTATGTATGCGGCCAAAGATATCAAGACCTTCTATTTCGAAAATGGCCCTAAAATTTTTCCTCAAAACAGGTAGCAAATAATCTTGAATATGTGAATTCAAAATCAAAATGTGACTAACATAATATGATGATAAACAGCTCGATACTTGGCCGTGCTTTAAGACAGAGCAAAATACTTTTCGGACCAAGATACGATGGCAAGTACCTACATAGGCTGCTCAAGGGAAAACTGGGAAACACGCGATTGCACGAGACATTAACCAATGTTGTCATCCCAACTTTCGACATCAGAGAACTCCAACCAACTGTTTTCTCAAGTTATGAGGTTTTAGAGTTCATCAACATATATATATGTTTTTTCTTTTCTAGATAACATCAAATATATTCGCGTAATTATCTTGTGAGTATCTCTTTCAAGAAAACTTACTATATGATCACCATTTATTTCTTATCAATTAGTTGAAGAAGAAGCCAAGCCTGAATGCCTTACTCTCAGATATATGTATTGGAACTTCAGCTGCTCCAACTTATTTTCCTGCCCATTACTTTGAAACCACTGACCCCAAAGGAGACGTAAGAAAATTCAACCTTATTGATGGCGGTATGGCTGCTAATAATCCGGTAATTAACTAATGAATACGAATTTGTTTTGATTAAGCTTCAAAATGATACTTATTTATTTTAATTTAGGTAAAATTTCAACCCTCAAGTACTAATTCTTATATCGTTCTTTTAGACCTTACTTGCAATTGGCGAAGTGACAAAAGCGATTCATCGAGGCAATCCTGGTTTTACTTCTATAAAGGCAGCGGACTATAGTCGGTTTCTGGTGATATCCATAGGAACTGGTTCAGAAAATGTTGAAGAAGAGAAGTACAATGCCAAGAAAGCAGCTAAGTGGGGTGTATTCGGGTGGCTAACCAGTAGCCAATCAACGCCTTTAGTTGATATATTCACTCAAGCAAGCGCTGATATAGTAGATTATCACATTTCTGTGATTTTTCAAGCGCTTGAGTATGAAAGAAATTATATCCGGATCCAGGTATATCATATATATGCTTTCATTTTCACATTAAAATGAAAAGAGTAGAAGTCAATTTCTATATATTGTAAATTTCTTTCCTTTTACATTTCTCTCATGCTGACCTTCTCAATCTGGTGTACACATTTTTGAATGAGAAATTATAGGACGATACCTTACAAGGAGATGTATCTTCTGTTGATGTTTCAACCGTGGAAAATCTGAACAATCTTTCAAAAGTTGCTGAAGAATTGTTGAAGAAACCGGTTTCGAGGGTGAATCTGGAGACGGGTAAATCTGAGCCTATAGAATATGAGACTAACGAAGAGGCTCTCAGAAGGTACATAAATATACATGACTACTTTCAAATTCATATTCGATACGTAGTTTGATATTTATATATCATGTAATGTTGTTTCTTTATAACTTACTAGCTAATTAACAGCAACTTTTTCCCAATGTTTTGTAGGTACGCTAAACTACTCTCACAAGAGAAGCGCCTCCGCGAAGTGTCACATCACAAAAACAAATCGTAGCTTATATAGACATATATTTCAGTCTAGCTGGGTGTTGAAACGTCTGTAAATGCATGAAATACATTGAATAACGGAAGGTGGCATGATTATTGGTTACCTTAAATCAAATAAGAAATGCTTTCGTGATAGTGTGTATGTATTTGAAGACTATGGATCATGATCTTTCCTCAATCGTTTGAGATTGAGAGTGGTATGCAATTGATAAGTTCATGGAATAAGAATATTTAACTACTTCAATAGAAGTAGCAAAATTCAAATGTGCTACACCCACCTCCAACTCTTTATTGCGTATTCGTTAGTCATCAAAAGATTTTATGCTATAATTAACAGGAAGGATAATCACTTATTGGATAGAGGTTTTCTCGCATAAACAAATATGAAACCTAAAACTTGAGATTCTTATAATAATTTGCTAAAGTTTAGGGTTTTTATGGAACCTTACAGGAGATTCTTGTCAATTGATTATCGCTGATCATCGTACAATAACAAGCCCAATCCAATATGCTTGTATCTGTAAAGTTGGAATTGAGTCGGAGTGGTCCTCTTCATGTGTTTCAGAGTGGGGAAAGAGTGACCAAGGGCAATATGCATGTACTCACGGGCTATTGTTAGCCCAATGAAATTTGAAATTATGCCCGTTGCCTTCATCTACATTTGCGTTGATGAAGAGTTGAAGTTTTTGGTATGATGATGGCGGATTTGACTCGACTAAACTTGTCATTTTTTGAGTTGGTGGACTGGAATAATCTATTGCATATAAAGTCAAATACATCGATAATATATCTCTCCAAATTAGGGAAAATATCCAAAATTAGGAGACGGATTATAAAAATATCTAAATTCCCTAATAACTTCTAAATCTCTATCTAACTTTACATGAATCGACAAAAATATCCTCTCTCCATCCACACATGCCCCATATTTAAAAATGTCTAAATTATTTTGAAATTGATAGGATTCAAACACCCCACACCCAATAACATCTTTTGATAATATTTCCACAAGGTTACAACTCAATTTAAAATGTATAATAAATCTATATTTGATTACACAGAATAAAAGATTAACCCAACCGGAATCAATAAAAGTCAATAATTTGACCAACCCGACCAACTAGAATAATATTATTTTATTATTTATTTGTATTACTTTATTATTTAATTAATATATTCTTTAATTAGATAATTATTTTTAATTTTTAAATTAAATATCGATTTATTCTTAAAATTATTTAATATCTTTATTAATTATTATTTATTTAATAAATTTATTATTTATTTATATTTCTTATTTAGATAATTCTTTATTATTACTATTAAATTCATTAACTATTTATTTATTTTTATTTAATTAATTATTTAAAATAATTGTCAATTATTTAGTTATTATTTTATTATTTGTATTACTTTATTATTTATATTATTTAATTTATTATTTAAAATTTACTATTTTTGCAACCGATTTTCTATTTTGGATATTTTGTCTAATTTCCCTATTCCTCGAATGACAATTAAGAGAGATGAAAAACTGAGAGAAACCCAAGATACAGTCCTTTATAATTGAATTTATCAAACTCCATATTAATGTTCTCACCTAAATTTGAAAATTTGTTACAAATCATTATCCATAACCTATATATAATTAAGATAAATACTTATTTATCTATATTTATATATTTCAATAATATCTACCACTTATTTATCTATATTTACTTCTGTTCCTCTAAAGAATGTCTCCTATTCAATTAATTCTTCTTAATTTCTACCTTTATATTATGCCTCTCAACTATAGATCGAGTTCAGGCTCCATATGGCTTCTTGTTTTGATGATGAATGAATCGTAAATTAAGCAAGCAAAAGAAGTAAAAGTTCAATTTCTTCCGTTTACGCAATTATTTACAATGATTCCATCGAGGATAAACGTGGCTTGAATAAGATAACGTGTTAACCATGTTAATTGCGGGCATTCTTCCTGCCGTCCAGATTCGGCTAGGCATGAAAAACGAGTACAAGGCCAGGTTTGGTAAAGCCTCAAGAAGAACTCAAATTATATGAACGATCTTTTCATGCATATTAATCAGAGTTACCGCGGGGAGTGTCACGAAATCAATATTTTTATAATTTCCGGGACATTAGTCAAGCTGCAAGCCGGCTATAGGATAGATGTTAAACTTTCCACCAACTTGTTTATTTGACAACGTTTAACTTGCTTTCCACGAACTTGTTTTTTTCGAAGGGGCATCTTGGACCTTTCGCTCGTGCATCATCGATCGTTTTGTTTTCTCTTTCTTGCAATTTATATCTTTTGAACTTCTTACCAAGCCTCCAAGACAAGAAAGAGATTAGCTCAAGTATAATCATAGTATCGTCAAACAACATCACGCCATGAATTTAGTTTTTATGATGACTGTGTCCAAAAGCCAAGCCTTCACCTTTTTTCACCGTTAGAGCGGCACTGGTCTGAACTTTGATTAAGTTTGAATTTACCATTGACAAACTAAACAAACAACACCAAAACAACAAGTATATTTATGTATTTCATGCGTATTTTCTTTTGACATAGAAACATTTGAATTAGTAAATTGTCACATTTATTGAAGTTTTAACGTGAGATTAGCTGTATAATTAATGTCATGAACTTTCTTTTGAATCTTTCTAAAACTCAAATTCAATGAATCTTTTCTTAAGTAATTGTCATTCTAATCGACCTTTAATTCAATGTTGTTCTAAATTTTTTTGATATTAAATTGATGTTCCGTCTTTTAGGATTGAACTTATTAATTTATTGAATGAGTAAATAATTTTTTAGGAATTGATTCTCAAATGATAGAACATCTTATAAAAGTCTCTTTCATACATTGTTTTGTAGCCACAAAACCATTTCAAAGCTAAGAACAAGAAATAATAAAAATTATGAAAGCTATTGTCATCTGTATGAGTTGGCTGAAAAGAGCTGCTAATGAAGGTCTATCTACCCTAATTAATCGTCTCATTCTTACCTGCAATTCAAGTCTCAACTGCAATTCTCATATACTATATGGCAAAATAGAACACGGTTTTTAACTATTAAATTCTCAAAGTTTTGTTCATTGACGAGCATGTACATAGTACACTAACATGAAATCTTATCCAATTCTTCTCCTTTTTTTTTTTTGTGATGTGCTTAGTCAACATACATGCTAGGTCAATTTTGGAGGTGACTTTTCCAACTATGCTATTGGTTCTTTGAAATGAGAACTGTAAAGAATCTATAAATAGCAATGCATGGTTTACCGAAGAGCATTCAAAGCATCACAAAGTACTCTTCCTCCAAGGCTGTCAAAGATTTTGTATTCTCATTTTTTTCTCTTAGCTCTTGAAAACCCTAAGTTCTCCATATCTCTGTGTGGCATTTACATTGATTTTAATTGATTCCTCATGGAAAAGACAAATGCACCCTTCCAATCACCCACCAATAAAAATATAGTCACCGTTCTTAGCATTGATGGGGGTGGAATAAGAGGAGTTATCCCAGGAACCATCCTTGCTTTCCTAGAGTCTGAACTTCAGGTAGATAATAATGCATACTATTATTGTTCATGCATAGCATAAAATTAGAGCTTTTCAATATTTGTCTTTACGTGTAGTGCTGCTGCAACTTAGATATATTCACGTTGATGCAAGAGCCATTGCCCATGCATATTTGCGCACAAAATTTAATCTATATCAGAATGAGAAGGCGTGTAAAATTAATATGATATTTATGTAATACATCATTGAAGATTGGCTTATCTGTACTAATTCTAATCAATCGTGCAAGCAGAAGCTTGATGGTGAGGATGCAAGACTCGCGGATTATTTTGATGTGATTGCAGGGACAAGCACCGGAGGTCTTGTGACTGCCATGCTAACTGCTCCAAATGAGAATAACCGACCCCTCTTTGCGGCCAAGGATATCAAGGACTTCTACCTAGATAACTCCCCCAAAATCTTTCCCCAACCTAGGTAAAGATTTATTATTATTTCCTGTGATCATCAATATCAGGATCAAGATTTCATTAATTGCTCACCTGTCTTCTTTATTACGTTAATGACTTGCTCTTTTTGTGTAAACAAMAGTGTTCCATTATTTACCAACGCCAGGAAGGTGATCAGTGCTATAGCAGGACCAAAATATGATGGGAAGTATCTGCATAACCTCGTTAAGGAGAAACTAGGAAATACGAGACTTAACCAGACATTGACTAATGTTGTGATCCCTACTTTTGACATCAAGCAACTCCAGCCTACAATTTTTTCTAGCTTCGAGGTTCACCTCATCATGCCCTTTCTGAATTCTCTTTCCACCTTTTATTCACGTTCAATGAATGTGAATGATGTTGCTACAATAGTCAACAAAAAATTCTATAAGAAAATGATCTTATTTTCAATTAATTACCTTGTGCTTCTCGTGGAATATGTATATAGGTAAAGCAGAGGCAAAGCTTAGATGCCTTATTGTCAGACATATGCATAGGAACCTCAGCAGCACCCACTTATCTTCCGGCACACTACTTTGAGACCAAAGACTCAGCAGGGGAAACGAGAGAATTCAACTTAATTGACGGTGGAGTTGCTGCGAATAACCCGGTACTATAAAAGTTTATGTTTTACCAGATGTCTTAATCAATATATATATTTTTCTCGTTTGAACTATTACTTGCTAACTAAGACTTTGTCTTCCCACTCGTAGGCATTAGTAGCCCTAGGCGAAGTGACCAAGGCAATTGCAAGGGGAAATCGTGATCTCTTTCCCATGAAGCCAATGGGCTATGAACGTTTTCTAGTTGTATCCCTTGGAACTGGCTCGGCAAAAGAAGAAGGAAAATACAGTGCAGATGAAGCAGCAAAGTGGGGTGTGTTGGGCTGGTTAACAAGTGATGGTTCCACTCCATTAATCGATGTGTTTACTCAAGCAAGTGCAGATATGGTAGACTTTCACATTTCTGTGGTTTTCCAAGCCCTTCAATCAGAAAATTACCTACGAATTCAGGTAACTATCATCCAGCACCGAATTTTTCATTCAAGCTATTCCTCTAACTGTAAAATAATCCTTCGGAGTAATTAAAGATCAATATTAATCCACAAGACTTCTCAATGAAAATGCGTACAGGATGATACATTAAGCGGGGACGTGTCTTCAGTGGATATAGCCACAAAGAAGAACTTGGAAGACCTTGTGAAAGTTGGCGAAGGACTACTCAAAAAACCAGTTTCAAGGGTGAATTTGGATACGGGCATTTTTGAGCCTTATAATAATGGCGAAACCAACGAACAGGCTCTCATACGGTATATATATGAATAGAAGTTATATATTTTTGAATTCCAGTCTCAAATTTTGATTTGGTATGATATGATAGAAAACGTCTGATCTTGCAGATTTGCGAAATTACTTTCCAAAGAGAAGCGGGGTCGCCAGGCTAGGTCACCCAATGGACAGCCTGCAAATTCCAAATAATTAAAATTTTACCCAAGATTAGTGATATTATTACTGTTGTGGTAATAAGGTGATTGGTTAGGCTGCAAACTCCAAATGATTAAAGTTTACCCAAGATTAGTGATATTATTACTGTTGTCGTGATAAGGTGTGCGTAGCATTGTTTATTAATTATTCCTTCTGTTCAGAAGATTCTCAGATTCAATAAAATAAGATCCATGGATTAATTTATGTAAGAATTTTCTGTAATTTCTTATTTGGATTCTTTTTAATTAAAATTAAGGTTATTAATCAATGTAATTAACAGTATTTACGTATCGCGTGTTTTTTCGTTTCGCTGGGGCTCTGGGCACCGAGTAGTTTCCTTCCAACTTGATTGTCGCTTTTAGGATCTTCGTTAGACTGGGTCAGAGAATACGAAGAGTCTAACCTCTGCAGTTGACCAACTTTCTTCCTTCCTTAAAATGTTCAACGCTACATCGTTTACATGTTGGCCTCGTATTATCAACAGTACAGTGATGTATTACTTAACATAAAATCAATAAACATTTCTCAAAAATTTCATCTTTCAAATCTCTTTCCCGAAAGGTCCGTACTATGATATGTCACTATTAAAAAAATTTATTATATATATTAAACGTGCCAAATCATAGGAACTGAACGTTTAGGTGATTGCAAAGTTGAAATTTTGATCGGATAGAAAGCTCCACGTAATTATTTTAAAAGATCAATCGACAAATAAAAATAAATACCAGATATTAATTAATATCAATTTGGAGAATTGATATTGACGACTGACGTTGATAAACTGACATCCAGCGGTCAACATAGATTGTGACTGCTACCGACTTTATCATCCCTCTATCCATAAACGGAATTTCTCTTGTTAATTTGAGAAAAATTGCCGGCTCGAATTAACCTAAGAGTTTGGTGTAGAAATGAAACACAGAAAACAAATAAATAATTTCCAAGGTGTTAGAAAATCAATTATTAGAATTTTGGTAAATAGTAAGCTTACTGATTATATATAAATGATTCAGAATAATCACTCTCTCAACTGTTTAAATTAATTTAATAGATTTGCATAACTGGTTTAAATATGTATTTAAAAATGTAAAAAGAGAAAAACCAAGAAAATGACTTTGGTGGCTTATTTCCTTATTCAAAAACTTTTTTATGGAGGAAAACTCTTTGAATAAGGGATTAGATTTTTACGATGAACAGAATCCTATTAAGAATATAATATCTCTAAATATATTTACGAAATTTGAGAATNTAAATTTAATTTATGTAAAATAGTTAAATATAAGAGATTGTACAAGATGTATTGTATATAGGGACGTGAAACGACTTGTTTAAACAATTGTATACGGGGATATGAGAAGATTTATGTTGTAAATTTGATTACACACCTAATAGTGAAATGAAAAATATAGTTTCTATCACATATTAGGTATTTGTTTGAATAATTTGTTTGTCCTCTTATATATATATATATATACGTATATATAATTAGTGAATTTCTCTTTCATCCATAGATATTTATTAATGTTAAATTTATCTCTTTGTTCAGTGTGATTTATTTAATATCTTATAGATCTCAATATGTAATATATATTCACATGATCTCCGATTAGTGGTATCAAAATTAGACCCAAAATTTTTAATATGATATCCTCATTCTTGATCATGGTATCAAAATGTTAGTGTTTTATCATCGAGAAAGCTTCAAGTAAAAGAAGTAATTGTTAAGTTTTATACTACTTAATTGTTAAAATAAGGTTTATAAAGAGATTAACTTTATAGATTAGATACATTGTTTCTCTCATTAATATCACTATATATATATAGGGTCGAGATNATTTTGACACAGTCTTTAATATAAAACTATACACATTGTTAACGCATTATCAACCGTATAAGACATAATATTGATTCATCCTTTAATAAAAGGTCTTGAACCAAAGAAGTTTCAAACCATATCTTTATATTGGCCAATATTTTTTGTCAAAAACAAGTACAACTAACATATATTGTTCGCACTACAACAATATGTTACACATATTCAAATAATTAACAAAGAAATAATAAATTACATAGCCTAGATGCTAGCATCTCCATTTAGTGTTTTATGTAAACAACTAAAAAATCGTTAATTAAATCCTCAATTAAACCCTACCAAGTACAATAAATAACTGGTTAACAATGCATGTCATTTATTTCCTGTTCGCAGTCCTTCCTTGTGGTGATCTCATTTCACGAATCCGCTTCTCCTTCGAGAGAACTTGTGCTACTCTGCACAATTATATATATTTATATTTTCGCCAAAAAGATCTGAATGCTTATGATATAATAGATAATTAACTAAGTATATTGGTTACGTACCTTGTAAGAGCCTCTTCATTTGTACCTTGATTACAAGGCTCAAAGACTCCATTCTCAAAATTCACCTTGGAAACTGGTTTCTTCAGTAGTCTTTCACCAATTCTCACAAGATTCTCCAAGTTATTTTTGGTAGCAATATCAACAGAAGACTCGTCTCCAGTTAGTGTTTCATCCTGGAATGTTCATCACAGTAGTTTAATATATGTCACACACAACCGAATCAATGCCAAAAGAGATAATTGAGCTCATCTCAAAATTGATCATTGTGTAACTATATTAATTAAGGAAACGAACATGTACCTGAATTCGGAGATAATTTTCTTCGGAATGAAGTGCTTTAAAAACAGTGGAGATATGAAAATCAATCATGTCGCCGCTAGATTGCATGAACACATCTATCAATGGAGTCGAACTTTCACTTGTCAACCATCCAAGAACACCCCACTTAGCCGCTTTAAGAGCATCGTACTTCTCTTCTGTCTTTGGTGAACCAGTCCCTAATGATATAACCAGAAACCGACCATAGTCCATCGGCTTTATGGGGAAGAAGTCAGAACTCCCCCGGGTGATTTCTTTGGTCACTTCACTGATCGCAACTAACGTCTGAAATTACAGCAGAAACAAATGAATATATAAGAGTTCTCGCAATATTAATTCCATAGAAATTCAAAATATTCTATTCTTAAAGATCAACTCTATGACATATACCGGATTATTAGCCGCCACAGCACCATCGATGAGATTAAATTGTCTCACTTTTCCATCTGGATCCTGGGTTTCAAAACAATGCGCTGGAAGATATGTTGGGGCAGCTGAAGTTCCAGTGCATATATCCGAAAGTAAAGCATCGATGCTTGGTCTTTTCTTCACCTGAAGTGTACAGAAACATATATATGTATAGTGTCAGAGATCATGTCCACAATTACTTTATTGTCTTTCTCAGATCTAAAAGGGTTAGAATATTCATTTCTAAAGCAATTTTACAAAGAGAAATAATCAGGAAGTAGATTTCTATATGAATGAACCTCATAGCTGGAGAAGATGGTTGGCTGGAGTTTCTTGATATCAAAAGTTGGAATCACAACATTTGTCAACGTCTGGTGCAATCTTTTATCTCCTAAAGTCTCCTTCACCACGCGATGAAGATATTTACCATCATATTTTGGTCCATTCAGAGATTTAAGTAGCTTTGTGACAGGAGCAAAGAGAGAACTGTTTTGTAACCAAAATAGTATCACTTTACTAACTGTATAAAATGAGAGAACATAACATGATTTATAATTGACGAATTACCATCATGTCCTTGTTTTCCTTTAATTTGGCAAAAATATTATTTGAGCTGTGACCAAGATTTTACCTGTCTTGGGGGAAGATTTTGGGGCAATGATTTAGATAGAAGTCTATGATATCCTTGGCAGCAAACAGAGGGCGGTTCAATTCATTTGGCGCTGTTAGCATGGCTGTCACGAGGCCACCAGTGCTAGTTCCCGCAATCACATCAAAATAGTCTGCAAGTCTTGCTTCCTCCCCATCCAGTTTCTATTCAAAGCGAAAAAATTTCTTATTAGCATCAGGACATAGATGAAATAAAATTCCTGTGAAAGAAATTATAAGTAATGCACTTGTGGTTTCTATTTTAAAATTAAACTACAGCCGTCTTGCTCTTGAAAGAGTTAGCTAAAGGTATCATGTACAGAAGGCCATTATGGATAATATAAGTTATTTTCAATTGACAACTAGCTAGCTAGCTAGCTAGGTTGATTTTGAATTGTTTACTGACACTTGGGAAAATATTAATTTGCCCATTGCACGTAAAGCATTAATTTTCTACCTGAAGCTCAGACTCTAAGAAGGCAAGGATAGTTGCTGGGATAACCCCTCTGATTCCACCTCCATCAACACTTAAAACGGTGATCAGGTTTCCATAAGTCGGAGGTTGCGGTGATTTTGGGGTTTCCATGAGAAATTGAGGAAAGTAATATTGTAGAAAGGAATGAATAATCTAGGAGATCGACTAAGAAGCGAGCTAGCTTGAGAGAGAGATCGAGTATTGGATTAATCGCCGAAGACTTCATTAATATTTATAGACTTTTGCTTGATCTGTTGAAGCTATGAAGTCTCCAAATAACATTTTTAAAAAGAATCGCCAAGTCTAACTTAGACCAATTATTCAGTTACTTGGACTCCTTCTAAGATATGTCCAGCTTTGTGCTGTTATTTTATTTATCCTCCTCAGACTTCCATGTTGGACGACAGGTCAAAAGGTATTCGCCTGAATTGAAGATTCATTATTTTAATACCTAGCTAGCCATCAACATATATATATATTCAATCTGACGAAACGCTTAGGAGCATGTTGATCGAGTAGGTCAATAATTTACTTAGCCTTTGGTTCAAGTAACACGATTGAAGAGGTATACATACACCTTATAAGCTAAAAAAAGAACGCTTAAGAGCATGTTGAATAGGTCAATAATATAGTTACCCTTTGATTCAAGTAACATGACTGAAGAGGCATGCACCTTATAAGCAGATCGATCCTTTTTTACTGATTTCAATTAGGTTTCTTGTCGGTCTAAATCACGTAATAGTATTTGCTTAATTTATATGATTCGGAGGATGATCATATTGATTCCATCCCACCTAATCCCACTATGGTCTGATCTTCTATAGTCTTTGCTGTTTCAGCTAGAATATATAATCATGTTTCACCGCATATGAATTGCGTGTGTGTCTGTGTTTCTAGAAAGGTAAGACTGCGATCCTATTTGGTACAACTCCAAAGAAATCGCTAACTTAAAAACGAAATAATCATGGAGCAGCCAAATTTTTACTAATTCCACGGGCTGCCATTAGTACGCAACTTTCCTAACTTAACCAAACAAAACGATGAATAAGATTAATAAAATAAGCATTAATTATTAATTAACCCTTCTTTCCATTGGCGTGTTTATTTGATCATCTTATAAAGTTAATGAGGTCCAGCAAAAAAGCCATCAACTTCCGTATTTCCTTTGATTTGTTTTTCATGCTTTCAGCATCCTTCTAACTCCAAATCATGACAGTATGTACAATTAATCAAGTTTCTCCTTTAATCATCATATTATATAGCTTACATATGAAGTGCAGCAGATATAAAATGGAGATCCAGTATCACCAACACAAAGTTTTCTTCTTTGCTAGCTATTTAATTATAAACTAGAGTCAAGTTCCATGAGTTCATTTCCTTCCGCATCAGACTCAGCCGTTGGTGTGCTAAACTAGTGATAAGCTGTCATACGTTTACCAGTAAAACCTAAAATTATAAGCCTTTTACGGGTTTGATTTTATTTTTGATCATCTTGTATGGTATGATTGGATATATATGTATAATATCATGAAAACCTGAAAGAAAGTAACTGCTATGAGGTCAATGCTAGTTTTAAGAAACTTACTACAAGGATTAATTATGACCAATGCTATTTCTCAAAGCCAGCATTGATCATGAACACACACTTATTTAAAGCAATTAATAGATTGCTTCCTTTCTCCTTTGATAGCAAACTGAACCAAAAGTTGTTGGGTAAACTAATTCGATAGACAAGGCAAACACACTTAATAAATAACTATGCTCATGAACAATATTTCACCTACCATTGTAATTCATGAATATCTGATAGAAAAAATTGGATGCAAGTGAAATTAAAGGCAGGCGGCGGCACATAGGTGGCGTGTCCACAAGTAATAATGGACATCCTGATTGATATTTTATTTTGATTTATCTTTTTGTGCTACTTGATGTGCAGTCTTTTACGAATCGAAATTAATATATTAAATGAGTAAATGATTATCGTAATTGGTTGGATGATGCGAAGTTTTATAAAGTTAAAGCAAAACAAAGTGATACTTGAGAATTATTGATACAAAGTTTAAAAAAAAAAAA
>JANKKB010002327.1:0-11840 GCA_026225775.1 Bursera palmeri
ACCCACGCGGCAAGGCAGCCCGTGTACTAACAACCGCCAAACGGTTATTGTATAGTTACATGTATATATATTGCTTTCTTCACTCTCTAGTCTTCCCAGCTTCAGCTTTTGAAGGAAGAACGAAATGGGTTCTCTGCTTTCACCTGCCTTTTGTGTTCTTCTTCTTGTTTTACAAAGATTGAAATCTCTGAACCCGGCTTCGGCTTCGGCTTCGGCTGATTCTTTGTTGAGAACACATGGGTTGTCTTCGAATGTTGAGTATGTGTCAGCTTTGGGAGACCCTGGAATGAAGAGTCCAAACGTTAGAGTTGCAATGGAAGCTTGGAATTTCTGCAATGAAGTTGGTGCGGAAGCTCCTGGAATGGGTAGTCCCAGGTTGGCTGATTGTGCTGACTTGGACTGCGCTTCTATGATCATAACTGGTATTTTTTCATTGCTCTACTTGTCAATTGTAATGCAGTTTTGTTAATCGCTTTTTGAATCGTTTTAGTTTTAGACTGTAAATTATGTTTCTCTTTGCATGATTTTGTTTGAACTCATGGAGCTTGTGAAGTATCAAAGGTTGGTCTTTGACTCTGTAAGAGGGTTATTCTAACTATTTGCAAACGCGCCTAGTTTGGATAATTTGTATAGAATTCCTTTTGGATAGGTTTTGATCATTTTTATGAAACTTTAAGGAGGTATCTGTTGATTATAATGGAGACTTTTTTAGAAGTTTAGGGAGGATTTCTGATAAATATTGGAACTATAGTGCTGCTTGTACTTTCATCAAAGCATAGAAGAAGTTGATAGAAATTTGGTTATTGATTACATAATGATTTCTTTTTGAATAAAAATCGTTTAGGCACGTTATTGCATCAATTTATGATAAGAACTTGATTTAATTGGTCTTTTTTATTTTTTTGAAATTATTATTACTTATGTTATATTTAACAATGTGTTAGAAGAATTGGAGTACTGGTTTCCTTACTTCGTTCAATNGAAAAAAGGATTTCGATTAGTTTGAATTGTTAAATTGGTTGTCAGTTAACCACTTTATCACCATCTGAATTAAGGTGTTGCATTCGTTCTATTTCTTTCTTTTTTTTCCTTTTTTGATGGTTATGTGGATAAAATTTTAGGAACTTCCCATTATGCTTTCCCTTTTTCTCAAGATTCCTTTTGTTCTGTTTTATAGAATTGTTAATTTTTAACCTTGCTGTACTAAATTGAGGCTATAAATTTTACCTGTACTGTTGTTGGCGAATTTGTAACTTAAAACTGGCATCCTTATTTGTTGGTTGATCAGGCTGTAATCTACCGATTCCATAACTGCACTACACTCCTAAAATCCATTTCTTACCTCTATTTCAATCTCACNCTTTAAGTTTGCCTTTATTCTCTTTGTTTTGTCATCCTTGTCATTGCCTTTCTCCTTACCTGCCCCATTCTTAGCTGTCATTCTATCTTCCATTCATGCTTGGTACATAGGGCCTATTCTAGGCCAACTCTGTCTCTAATTCACTCAGTAAAGCAGTTTCATCCTTGCCTGATTCTTCACATGTAGCCTTGTGTGAGATGTATAATCTTGTGGCAGTTGACTAATCTGTAAACATTCTTCCAAATAAATCCCAACTTAACTCCGTGCTAGCTTCAATATCCAAGAGGCTTTTATTTGGACTATATTATATTGATGCCTGAAATTTGGTTTATCTTGCTTTCTAGAATGCTGATCCATTTTAGTTAAATCTGTCATTATGTGATCCTAATAAGCAAATCAACCATGTTTAAGGTTCCAATTATGATGTAGCTAGCTAGGTCAATCAAAATTCATAAAACACATATCATATATTAATGGTAGCGAGCAAATCAAATACAGTTAACAGTTTTGCAACTAACTTGCTACCTTTATGGTTCAATTTTCAGATTCTCTGGGTCACAGCCCTCTCGTTAATGGGAAGAGGTGTGAGCTACGCCACAAAGTGAATGAATCTGACAACAGCTTAAGGAGTGGTAACAAGTTTCCTTTGGTAGATTTTAATTCCTCCACAGATGCAGACCAATTTGCCTGGGAAAAAGAACTGTATCTTGCTTCTCTATGTGAGGTGCATGAATCAGGTAAACCATGGCATTTTTGGATGTTTATGCTGAAAAATGGCAACTTTGACAAAAACTCTACACTTTGTCCAGAAAATGGAAGAAATGTCAGTAAAATAGTTACAGACAGAAATTTTCCATGTTTTGGCAATGGGTGCATGAATCAACCACTCATCTACCATAATTACTCGAGATTGGTTTATTCTGGAAACCAGGCAGTATCTTTAATTGGAGGATTTAATGGAACCTATGACCTTGATGCTGACGTAAGCAAAGGTATAGGGACGAACTCTTTCTTTTCAGTCACATGGCAGAAGAATCTCAGCACAGGGAAATGGATTTTCTCACACAAGCTTACGACTTCTGCAAAGTATCCTTGGCTTATGTTGTATCTACGAGCTGATGCAACAGAAGGATTTAATGGTGGTTATCACTATAAAGGACGAGGTATCATGCGTAAGGTTTGTTGCCTACACATAAATCTGTTTTACCCAAAATATATAGATATTTTTGGTCTTTAAACATGCTTATTTACTACTATACTCTTACTTCAATATTGCCATTTCAGCTGTATATGTTTGGACTGCAAGATTTTTTTTATTTTTTTTTTCTTTCATCTTTAAGACTTATTTGTAATTTTATTAGGATATCTTACGTTCTGTTTCTCAGTTATCTTTCTCTAAGTTAATTGCATAGAAGCATAATAATATTTCAATTTCTTTGCTCACTCAGTTGCCAGAGTCCCCAAATTTTAAGGTAAAACTGACACTTGATGTTAAACGTGGAGGAGGATCAAACAGTCAATTTTATCTTGTTGATATTGGAAGCTGCTGGAAGAACAATGGAACATCATGTGATGGAGATGTTCTGACAGATGTGACTAGATACAGTGAAATGATAATTAATCCAGCGACCACAAGCTGGTGTCGTGCAGATAATCTTGTTTCTTGCCCACCTTACCATGTTAGTTCTACTGGTGAGATAATATATAGAAATGAGACATCTCGCTTTCCATATTCAGCCTATCATCTCTACTGCAGCCCAGGAAATGCTGAATATCTGGAGAAACCATATGATATCTGTGACCCATATAGCAATCCACAAGCACAGGAACTAGTACAAATTCTTCCACATCCTGAATGGGCAGTGCATGGCTATCCTGAAAAGCAAGGAGATGGATGGATTGGGAATTCTCGGACTTGGGAGCTGGATGTTGGGGCCCTCTCCAGTCGGTTATACTTCTACCAGGTACCTAGTTTCGACTGACTTACATTCCAAAACTTGCATGAAAATGCTAGCATAGCCCCTCTCTGTCTTGGTCTCTCTCCTGTTAAGATTTTGGGTGTGGGTGGGAAGGGAAGGGATTAGTGATTTTCTTGGGTATGATATCTTGGATATTAGATCTTACGGCTCTCATACGTACATATTCTTGTCAAAGGAAAATACACCTTAGTGCATCCTAAATTATTATGTTCACTTTTTGGTGGTATACTATCTTTTATTTCAAGCATACCATAAAGATCCCTGTAGGCAGTGAAAAGTATCTCAGTTTCCACAAAAACTGCAGATCTTTCAAACAAATACTACTTGACAAGTAAAAATAGGATTTTGGCATATTAAACTTAAAACTGCTTCAAAACACTGAACTGACTCACCGGGAGACTCGGAAATTAGCTGAGTAAAACTGTTCTGACAAACCCAATGTCAGTACTTTGTTTACTGTCTCATGTAATTTCTTTACAATCAAACATGCAGTTTGCTGACTGTTTCAACTTTTCTCAAAAATCTTTTAATACTTAGGATTAGCGAAAGGGAAGGTACAAATATAGAAAGTAATATTCAAGGTTTGGGTTTTCAGTTGAGCTATTGTACAATATTAGATAATATCAATTCAAATTAACATTAAAGAAAAGCAATCTTAGAACTATGTCTTTTGACTGTTCTGGATTTTACAAGAGTTGAATCATTTTAAAAAGATTTTCCTTTACTTCTTTGCCACCTGTCANATTATAGTTCTTGAAATGATTTATTTACCATGAGGCAGAAGTCAGCTCCAGCTTTGAAATAGAGGAAATTTAACTTTAAATAATTGTTTAGGTGTTGATGCTGGTTACATGGGCTGCCCTCTAATGATTATAGTTATAGGAAGGTTCTACATTCTTGCATCTATGTTATGGTCTTAGACAAGTTTCTGTGCATTTATAGACTTTATTAGATGAACTTCATGCATTGGTTAATCATAGTTGGTTGTTTTGTTTGGTTTATGAATATATATTGGTGCACAACAGTTGGTCAAACAAAAGATGTCTTTTACAATCTTACGTTTTGGTCTGTCATGCCGTGATTGAGGAAGTAAGAAACAAAAATTAGGCTAATTTCTGAAGGGCTTTATACACTATAAATAGAACTCAAATATCTCTTTCCTTCCTGTAAGCCATGACTAAAATTGTGCTTCACTTTATTGTCGTGAAAACCGAAAGATCTGGCTCAATTTATATTTAAACTAAATGCTAACACTTACTGAACTTCTATTCCTTATGTGAAAGTAGTAATCTATTTCCTTCTGATATTATTCTTTTTCTCTTTTCCTTTTCTAATGGTAGCTAGATGATGTGATAATACTGTTGTAAAATCCCAAGTTGATATCAACAAAGTAAACTTCGATTAATCTAATATAGGAAATACTAAGTACAGCCTAAGAACAACCCAAACAACTATCTCGATCGAAATTGATAATTGCAGGTCAAAATAATCAATCACAATAATAATAACAAGACGCAATATTTTACGTGGTTCGACAATATGCCTACGTCCACGGGACAACGACAAATAATCTTTATAAGAAAAATATCAGAAGAAGATTACAAAGGCCTCTTGAGAACAAACTGATCTCTCAATTCTAATTTCTTAGAATAATCCCCAAAGGATTGATTTAATCTCACTTCTATGTTTCCTCAACTAGATTGCTATGGAGAAATCTCTTAACACTCAGAAAAATAGAATGCTCTCAAGTAGAGAACTAAGCTCTCTTTATATAATGTTCATAGGCTACTTTCTATTGCTTTCCTAAGCAATGTAGGTTTCCTACACTATATAGAAATCATAATCCTTTTATACTTCTTTTTCCTAGTTGAACCAATAATTCTTTAATTAAATATTTAATTAAAGTCTTTTCCTATTTGTAAATAGGATCTAACTAAGATTTATTTTAGACTCCTAAAAGGGTAAATAGGATATAACTAAGATTTTGTAGCAAATTCCTTTCTTAACTTTTATTGATTGCCATAATTTCACAATCTCCACCTTGACAATCAATTTCTCTACCTCAAAATGAAGCTACCAATATGCATTTGATTATTATTGTCGCCATCCTCTACCCTGATGTGGTATCAACAATGAGAGAGTTTAATCAAGTTGAGACAATACTCCAACTTGACCAACGATACCACTTTCGTCTTCATATCAGCTGCGTTCTCCTTAGTATCCACTTTCTCTAGGATTACCATACCATCCTCGATGATATCTTTGATAAAGTGAAATATGATATCAATATGCTTGGTCTTTGCATGATGAACTTGATTCTTACCCAAATGGATGACACTTTGACTATCACAAAGAACTGTAATAACCTTCTGAGTTGCACCCAGGTCACAAACCAAACCTCAAAGCCATAGGGCCTCTTTCATTGCCTCTGTCACTGTCATATATTCTGTCTCTGTCATTGATAAGGTAATTACTGACGGTAACATGGACCTCCAAGATATAGGGCCCCTACTAATGTAAAATAATAACTTATTGTAGATCGACGCTTGTCCAATCACCAGTATAGTCTGAGTCAATATCTCCTTTTGTAGCAAATTGTGACGACCTCTCATAAATCAAACCAACGTTTAATGTATCTCAAAGATACCTCAAGATCCACTTGATCGTCTACCAATGTGTCTTACCTGGATTAGCCATATATCGACTAACCAAACTCACTGCATACGCAATATCGAGCGTGTACAAACCATGGCATACATCGAGCTGCCAACTGCACTAGTATAAGAAACTTGTGACATGTATTCCTTCTCTATTACAGTAATAGGTGAATTTAATCCCGAAAACTTGAAGTGAGCACCCAAAGAAATGCTTAATGGTTTGGTTCTATCCATGCCAAATCTAGCAACTACCTTCTTAAGATATTGCACTTGTTTTAAAAACAATATTCCAAGCTTTTGATCTCTTCCTATCTCTATCCCTAGTATCTTCTTCGCTGGACTCAAGTTTTTCATCTCAAACTTCTTGCTTAACTTGATCTTTAGCAACTCTATCTCATGTACGTTCTTAGCAGTAATCAATATATCATCAACGTACAGCAATAAGTAGATAAAAGAACTATCATCTTGCGTTTTGAAATACACACAACGATCATACTCATTACTTGTGAATTTCAACTCCAACATAAAAGTATCAAACTTTAAGTACCACTGTTGATAAGCTTGCTTCAATCCATACAATAACTTTCTAAGTTTGTATACCTTATCCTCTTGCCTAGCAATAGCAAATCTATCTGGCTAAATCATTTAAATTTCCTTTTTCAAATCTCCATGCAAGAAAGCAATTTTGACATCTAGTTGCTCGAGCTTTATGTCAAACTATGCCACCATAACTAAAAGGATAAGGATTGAAGTGTGCTTAACCACCGGAGAGAAAACTTCATTGTAATCAAACCTTCAGTTTGTGCAAATCCTTTAGCGACCAATCTTGCTTTGAATCTTACACTAATCGATTTCTCTTTAGAATCCAGAATGCCATCTTTCAAAGTATACACCCATTTATAACCTATGACCATCTTTCCCTTTGGAAGTGTCACCAACTCCCATGTATGATTCTTTTGAAGAGATTCCATCTCCTCATCCACAACTACCTTCCATTCATCCATATGTATGTTTTTACAATCTTCCTTATATGTAGTAGGTGTATCTTCATACTCCTGATAAATAAAAAATACATAAGTTGTCATATATTCAAAACCATATCTAATAGGTGCTCTAATAATCCGACGTTCTTTTTGTGCTGCCAAAGACGGCTGAGGAACCTGCTGCTCCTGTCTTTGCTGTTTATTAGATTCCTCTTTAGGAATCTCCTCTGCAATAGTTTTTGGCTTAATCTTTGTTATGTCTCCAATTCTATCATTCCTATGACTAGAACTCTCATAACCATGACTAGAATTCTCATCAAAATGACTAGAACTTGATAAACCCATCTGTGAACCATTATCATCCCCTAATTGTAGAAAATCACTCTCATCATCAAAATTATTCCCTTTCCATATAGGAGATCCATCCTTGCATTTGTCACATTTAGACTGTAATAATGTTTTCTCATGAAATTTAACATCCCCAAAAATTACCCATTTTTTCGTCTCAGGGCACCAAATCCTATACGCTTTGACTGTTTCTGGATAGTTTAGAAAAATATCCTTCCTAGCTCTAAACTCTATCTTATATTCCTTAACATGAAAATAAGCAAGATATCCAAAAAACTTTTAAATGTGAATAATCGTAGGAATACCAAACCATACCTCTATGGGTGTCTTGAAACTAATACTTGATGATGGAGACCGGTTTATGAGGTAACATGCCGTTGATACGGCTTCAACCTACCATATCTTGCCTAATCCAGCACTAAACAACATACACTGTGCCCTTTCAAGTAATGTGCAGTTCATCCTTTTCGCTAAATCATTTTGTTGTGTTGTTCCTTTAATTGTGAAATATCAGCGAATACCATGCTCTTGACAATATACCTTCAAGGGGTTTTCGGTGTATTCTCTATCGTTGTCAGATCTCACCACCTTGATAACCTTGTCAGTCTACTTCTCTACCATCACCCCTCCATTGTTTAAAGATATTGACGACTTCATTCTTTTTCTTTATGGTGTAAATCCATACTCTCCGATTGAAGTCATCAATAAAACTGACAAACCACTTGGAACCACCTTTGGAAATCACCCTAGAAGGATCCCACACATTCGTATGGATATAGTCAATTATACATGCAGTTGTATGTTCAGCTGTATCAAATCTCATTCGAGTTTGCTTCCCTAAGATGCAATGCTCATAGAAATCCAGCTTCTCCAACTGCTCATCACCAAGCAAGCCTCGCTTACTCAAAGCCTTCAACCCTTGCTCACCTATATGCCCTAAGCGCATGTGCTATAACCGAGTTTGGGCCGTGCTCTTCTTATCTAGAACCTCTGAGACCATAGCTCCACCTTTAACTGTATCTCCTCTAAGAAAATACAAGTTGACATGTCTAACACCTGTGAGCATCAGTCTATCACCGTTGTACACACAATAATGGTCATAGTCACCTACAAATCTAAAACTTTGAGCCTCAAGTACGCCAATAGAAATTAGCCCTCTAGAAAGAGCCAGCACATGACGAACCTCTGTAAGCTGTGTAGTTGACCCATCTGCTAATCGAAATCGAACAGTACCTACACCCATTATCTTACATGCTCTTGAATCTCTCATAAGAACTGATCCACCTTTTTACCTCACGATATGTGGTAAACCATTTACTAATTGGACACAAATAGTAAGATATCATGGTATCAAGCACTCATCCCTCATACAGATAATCATCAACATTAGCCATTAACGTCTCTGCTAAGTCCCTTGTAACAATAGTATCAACATCACCATTAACGCTATTTGAAATAGACTCAATTAGATTTACCTCGCCAATTTTCTCTTCTTTGATACCTTTATCCTTTGTATTCGGACAATCACGTCTATAGTAACCCTTCTTGTGACAACCATAACACTCAACTTTTGACATATCTCTCCCATGAGATTGTGAGCGGTCTCATTCTTCTTCTTGCTACTTTGCTTGTTTCCATTACTTGTATTATCTTGATTCTGACCTTTGACCATAAGTCCATGTGATTTTGCATTATCAGCTATATCTTTCTTGTGGGCAGCTTTTGTAAGAACGGTAGTAACAACATCATCATAGGTTAACTTCTCTGTCTTGTTCGTTACCAACGTATCAACTAATGCCTCCCATTCAGGTAATAATGAAGTAAAAAATAACAGAGACTTGATATTATCATCATAAGAAACCCCTAAATCTTTGCATTCTGAAAACAAGCATTCAAACTCATAAACTCATAATCAGTCATGAGTTTACCTAGTTCAATTCTGAACATGAAGAGCTTTTTCTGAAGGTAAAATAAACTCATCTAATCCTTTCTGAGATAGATCTTCTCCAACTTGTCCCAAATAGACTTTACAGTCGTTTCATCACGATAATTATGTGCAACTGTAGCATCAAGATAGAGACGAATAGTACTACAAGTCTTCTTATCCATCTTTGCGAACTTTGTTGCATTATAATCAGGTGGAATTAATATTGGTTCTCCCTCTACCGCATTTGTCAGATCAATATTAATTAAGATATCAATTACCGCAGTCTGTCATCTACTAAAATTGTTTCTTCCATTGAATCGAAGAACATCGAAACCATGAACCTTCACGTAGTGATTGCCCTTCTTTTCAGCCATCTTGTCAAATACAAAAAAAACTGTACCATTAAACAGTGCTGATAAACAGTAATCAGAACAGTGATAGTGAACAGTAACTTGAATAGTGATGTTGAACAGTATCCAAAACAGTAACAGTGAACAGTAATCAGATCGGGAATAGGCTCTGATACCACTTGTTGTAGAATCCCGAGTTGATACCGACAAAGTAAACTTCAATTAATTTAATCTAGGAAATATTAAGTACAGCCTACGAACAATCCAAACATCTATCTCGATCGAAATTGATAATTGTAAGTCAAAATAATCGATCAAAACAATAATAGCAAGACACAATATTTTACGTGGTTCGGCAATATGCCTACGTCCACGGGACAATGACAAATAATCTTTATAAGAAAAACCCCAGAAGAAGATTATAAAAATTTCTTGAGAACAAACTAATCTCTCAATCTAATCTCACTTCTATGTTCTCTCAATTAGATTATTATGGAAAAACCTCTCAACTCTAAAAAAAATAGAATGCCGTCAACTAGAGAATTAGACTCTTTTTATATAGTGTTTATAGGCTCCTTTCTATTACTTTCCTAAGCAATGTAGGTTTCCTACACTATATAGGAATCATAATCCTTTTATACTCCTTTTTCCTAGTTGAACTAATATTTCTTTAATTAAATATTTAATTAAAATCTTTTCCTATTTGTAAATAGGATATAACTAGGATTCCTTTTAGACTCTTAAAAGGGTAAATAGGATATAACTAGGATTCTATAGTAAATTCATTTCTTAATTCTAATTAATTGTCATAATTTCACAAATACATTTTATTTCTAATAAAAAATAATATATTCTTGTTACATATTCTTAAAGTGGCCCGTTTTGCTATAAATATGTCACGTTTGTTATGAGTGGAGGGTGATTTTTGAGCTCTTGGGATGCGTATAAGTTTTTGTTTACATGAGCTAAAGGGACAGGACAGCTTATATCTCTCATAAGAAGTGAGAGATTTTAGCAATTATAGTTGGCTCCAAATGTATTCGTATCGTTTACAGGCAAGACAGGCCTCTTGCTCAACATTTTAAGATCTGATCCATCCCATACAATGATACTCATCTATTTTTCCTTTTTATTTTTATTTATTTTTATTATTATTATTTTAAGACTGCACAATGGGGTTCTTTGTCATTGTGGTATATAAATTAGTACTAAGACTGGGCAATAGAGTTTTCTTCAAGGTGTAGTATCACCCACCTTCAAGATGAATGCTACAGGTTTGTTATCCCATTTCAAAATGGGCAAAGGATCCCTTCTGGACTTGATTTATCACCATATTGTGGTGGAGCACCAAGGATAAAGTTTGATTTCAACGCTATTAATGTCACCTAATCAACTGCAATGAACTTACTATTACATTATTCTCCATTTATCTGTCTCCTGGTACTTCTTGCTCATTTATATTATTATTAGTTATTCAAAATGCTTTTTATATAAAATGTAAAGGGCGCTGTATAATCATTGTATGTGCAGGATCCAGGAACAAAACCAGCAAGGCGGGTGTGGTCTTCAATCAATGTTGGTACTGAAATATATGTTAGCCGGAATGGGGAAACTGCAGAATGGACTGTAAGTGATTTCGATGTACTGGTTCCTGATGATGCTAGTTACAATGTTTATAGCTCTTACTGAGTTTCCTCCTATAGTGCTTCATTCTTTCGTTTGGTCAAAATACAGTAAATGAAAGTGTAGATTATGATGTAACCTTGCCATAAGATATATAATACTAATGTAAGAACCGTAATAACGTAAACTGCATCAGTACTGTATATACAATAAGATGATTCATTCACAGAAGGGTAGTATTTTTATCTCTAAATTTTATGTCAATTTTTGCATTGCAATTGGTGGAGTACCTAACTTGACATTGTGATTTCAAGATTTCTCTTTTTTGCGTGTCATCTGCTTAGATGTTCTCAAACCAATTACTGGAAAAGATTATGGAATTGTCCTGCTAACGTCCCTTGGATCCGAGATCTAAAACATTTTCTGGATATAATTTTTATTTTTATTTTTTTAAAAAGGGGGGGCTGCTATACTGTAAAATGGTTAAGGGTTTTCACTGATGATTAGTATTATTATGGAGAAAAGAAACTCAACAGTGCAGCGGCTGGAAGGTTAAGCTAATGGCTTTCCGAAGCAATGATCAATTTCAAATATTAATGAAGAATGAATACTT
>JANKKB010002328.1:0-12384 GCA_026225775.1 Bursera palmeri
ACATTACTCTCGAGAAAGGGTGACAAGCCCAAGCCCAATAAAATTTATTTATTTTTAATAATAAATAATAAATCTCCATGAGTCTTTGCTCTACATGATTCAATAATTGGATGATTCACAAGACAAAGATTTTAATCTTCAATTAGTTTTAAGAATTTGATTCTTGAACTCAAGAGCATTTTTTATGCAATCTCAAAATAGAACTCTTGAATTATACATTTGAACAAAAGGCGATAAAAGGAAGGAAAATTCATAAACTGACCACATGGCATTCAGTCCATAAGAACTATAGATCAGCTCGATGATGCTTTAGGTGTCAGTTGTCCACTCCCAGGTTGGGCATGATCACCACCGAATCACATTCAGTTCACTCTCAAAACAGATTTGTGTAGAAGTTTTTCAAAACAATCAGATGATGATCATCTACTATGTCTTACAACGGAGCACAAAATCTATGCAATAATGATAATCTATTGTTTGAATAATTTGCAGATTATGCATAGCTTGACAAAAGCCTTGTATTTTCATATAAAGAGCGTTCAGCAGTAGGCAAAATATTAAAACAAACTTCTCCCATCTTTTAAGATGATTTTGGCTGTATAATTAATAATCCCGTTTGGACTGAGCTCTGAGGGGATTCAGAGCTATGGAAGGCATGTGGGGCTTGCAACTCCATCGACTTCATCACCCCTAAGAGGTGGAGCTTTGCCGCACAAAATGGAGCCGGCTTTGTGCTGGTGCATGTTTCTGAGTTTGAGAATCCATTTTTGATTCCCACTTATTCAGCAGTAGGGCCACCAGGGGCAGAAAGCTTGACGACAAATAAAAATCCACTCTAAATTCCTTTGTATTCAAGACTTTCTCTCCCTAAAAGTTTTTTTTAGAGATTCTGGTGTATCGGAAACCGACTTGAAGGTCCGTCCACCCCTCATTGTTTTCTTTGTTCTCAATATCTTAATCTTGGGCAATCTGTCCGAACCGCTACCCGGCTGCTAAGAATTCGTACATGAACAATTATATATATGCTGCTTTTTTTTTTTTTTGGTTTCAATTGAACAGCAAGAAAAGGGTAAAATTCATATTTATCATCTCTCAAAATTGATCACCAATTATGTTCAAGTTTGAGTTTTATTATTCTTATGGAATATAATCAGTAACTCTTCATTTATAGTCTAGTAGTCGTTAACAATCGAATAAATTAAACAATAATATTAGAATTAAAGACACCATAATTGACTATTATTGTTAAAATTAACTATATTCTTCTCTGGTACGTAGTTGCAGTTGTGCACGTAAAATCCTAATCGATACCAGCAGTTTAATTTGTTTTAAAAATATCATGATCAACAAATTAACAAAATAGATGAAAAATAACTGAATATAGAATACACCAATATATATAACGATATTTCTATTATCAGTATATATAACTATATATATATGTGATAATTGTCTAAGAAAACATTGAAAATAACACAAGATAATATAATTACCCACATGCTTATAAAACTTCGACAGTAGAAGCTTACAGCAAGAGGCGAAAGAGTAGATTTTCTATATAGTTCATTAAGTTGATGGCTTCTTATTTATTAATTTATAACTTCATGTCATATATATATGTATATTTTTCATCTCCTGCAAACCAATCCTGTTCCCTTCACCCCACTGTCGCAGCTCAGGTTCGTGTACTCTCCCTTATTGTCTTCGAAGTCAACATTCTGCCCAAAGCGAGACGCCAAGCAGTTAGTGGCAAAGATATTGGAAGATAAGAACTTTTCTGAACCTCCTAAAACGGGCATTGGTACTCCAATTTTCGCCTTTGTTTCATAGTTTTTCCTATAAGTCTGTCCAAGAACTCCGTCAACCGTATCACTAAGGTTATAGAACTTAAATCCAAGTTCCAAGTGCGCAAAACAATTTTCATCTGTAATATTGTAGCCATGCACTCTTGATTCTTCTTCGTCAATTGGAACTACAGCAGCAGTCACCCTGAAATTCCCCGCGACTTCAACCATGACTGCATTTGTGTCACGAATACGAGTAATGGAGACGTCAGCCGGTGCAGCAGCTGGGAACTGCCATGAGGATCCTTCGTTGGTAGGAAGAGAGATAGGCTTCGCATTGAAGGACAAGTCAAGGCGGTCAACGTTTTCATCCCATTTTGAAGTTGTTTTAGCAGCAATAAGGAGATTGTTGGTGCTGAAAATGAGTGCAATAGACTGAACCCAAGTGAAGTCTCGTCTCATTGTGGGGTTGCGCTTGCCGATGAAGTGGGCGTTGATATGGAGATTGGCGTCGGAAACCAGGCAGAAGTCTTGATCCTTATGGCCATGGAAGTAGAAGACGTTGCCATCTCCGCCTACAAAGCGAGGGTCTTGGCAAACTGCACCAGGGTTATCGCAACCTGTACAAGAAAAATATTAGTTGTATATTATAGTATTATTTCTATATAATATTTTATAATTGCTGTAGATTATTTAAATATTTGAAAAAAAAGTAAAGTAAAAAATAGAATTTGAGCATTTGTAGCAGGATAACTTACTACAAATGGGTCTACAAGTGGCACAGTCAACCAGGCAGGTTCTGGGGCAGATTGAGGGACAAAGGTGCCAAGCTTTGTAGCAAGCACCATATTGCTTTAACTGGCATCTCACCCTGCGCTGTTGGGCAGGTGGAGGTGAAGGGCCAGGCGCAGGAGCAGCTCCCTGCGCAAGGACAGAGGCAGAGAGCCACAAGATAATGAGAGTAATCAAGGCCACCCACATGCCCAACACGTTCAATTTCATGAACATTAATGGCGTATTAGCCATTTTAGTCAAATTTCTATTGACGTTGTGTAGCTTACTTGCATGCTAGTTCAGCCTTTTATAGATTAATCTACACAACATTTTACTTGTGTTACGCTGATCTCATAAACTTACTTTTACTCTCAACTTGTAGTTTCAGTTATGGTATCGGAGTCACAATACTCATGAGTCATGCCATTATGTCGAAGTTTTAGTAACGTTTCAGAGTCACCGAAGTTGAATTAATTAATAAGTGCAAACGTCAACACATTTCAAGGGGTATATGCCTCTAAGAATCAGCGTGACAAAGGTTGCGTAAAATTGGTGGTTACTTGCATATATATTCTAATACGAAATTATAAAGTGGTCGGTCTGATTTCTTGAAGTGACTGATTAATCTTTTTTTTTTTTTTTTTAACTCGATTAAATAAAATTTCGCAAGAAAAGTGAAAACGAAAGCTAATTTACGTGCCCTTCGAAAAAGCTCACGAAAGAAGGTTGCAGGTGAGAGGAACTCCTAGTTCCCAAAATCAATCTTTATTCATTATTCTTTTGATTAATAAAATCACAAAATTGTATTTAATTTTCTTGTTAAGATATTCTAGATCTTTCAGAGAACTTCTATCAAATTAAAATTAACGTCTTTTAATGATAAAAAAATATAATAAAAAATAAAAAATAAAAAATAATAAAAGCAAGCTCACCCTTTACATTAAGCGATTTTTTTTTTTTTGAAATTAAACGTTAGTTTTAATCCAGTAAAATGGAAAAATAACTCATATTGTTATTATCTATATATATACTTACCAAAACAATCCCAAATTACTTGTTGGTAACGCAAATAACTTTAAGTTGATTATTTTAGAAAGTAAAACTTAAAATATTGTTGAATTGTTTCATAGTTGTCTTAGAGTCGTGGAGGACAACGCAATTTCCATGGCTTGGGTGCTTCAATGCACTCTAACCACAGTAACAAAAGTTGATGAAACAGTCATCCAAATATTTTGATTACTAATATGGGACCGACCAAATACATCCCGATTACTATGAAATATTCAATTACATCTTATCTTTTAAAAATATTTTTATATATGCAATTAACACATACAACCGAATCTATAGAATCTAATGTAACAATCACATATTTAAATACAATCGTGCGACATTTATTCGTAATTGATTGTATGTATAGAATTATTATTTTTTTAGATGTAAATCTTATTGAAATGAAATTGATAGATGTAGTGAGTGAACTCATACTCATATTGTAAGCACAGAATAAATGTTAGCTTAGAGGAAGAATATTGAGGAATTATGAGAATTAATAAAAAGAATAGTTGAAGCTAAAATCATGGGCAGAGTCAAAAGGTGCTTCTGCAATTTTGAAGCAGTATTGTAGTACTACTAGTATACATATACATATATGATAAAAGTACAAGATTGTACTGCTATTCTATTCTGTTTAAAGCAATAGCCTCTAGTAAGTGCTTCCCTTCAAAAGCACTCTGATCCGGTCACCTACTTTTGGCATACCAACCCAACGCATCCCATCCCATTTTACAAATATTTTCAAGATTGAATGCTTATAAAATAAAATAATTCTTTTTAATGAAGGAAACCAATCGCGATTTGAGCTGCTCTTAGGGTAATGATCGTTGTTTCATCGGGAAATGCTGTGCATGGAATATGTATAGATAAAAAAAAATGTTTTATAATGGAAACGTGACTCAATATCTAAATTTATAATAGTAATATTGTGAAACCAGCTCACCCACGAGCTGCCGCTGCTGCATAAGAGTTGAATCAAAGGGTAAAAAATATTGAAAACGTTTTATTTTTATAATGTTTAATAAGAATTAATTTGATTTAAATATTCTTTTAACATTAATTATAAAGTAGAAGAAAATAATTTTGAGACAGATTCTCAATCGCTCATCTATTTTAGTATTAAAGTATTTACAGCACAAATAAATAAATATCAACAATGGATATTATTTCTATAGTTAGGAATATTTATTTATTATTTATTTTTGATATTTAAAATTAGAGAAAAAGAAAAGAAAAAATACAATAGTAGATAGATTCTAATTCCACCAGGGATGGAAAATGGAGGGGGAGGCGCGTAAGTTTAAAGGCAACGAAGAAAGCGGGACCCACCTACCGAACTAACGAAGAAAAATTGACTAATGGTTAGTTTACAGTTTCATACCTCTGAGTCTCTCTATAAATTATAGGCCGAGACCTTATCAGATCGAACACCCAACGATTTCACCAACACATCCGAATACGAAACTCATTTCTCCTCCTTCTTCTTCCTTTCAACTTCAAGAAGCCATGTCTCAGGTATCTTCTCCTCTCTTCAGCTTTTGCTCCTTCTTCTTTTTATTCTTAATTGTTATAATTTCGTCTTGTTTGATTCTGTGAAGGTTTTGTTTTGGTAGGTAAACCAATTTATCATTTGTTCCTCTTCTTTTTTTCTTCTCAGGGTTGACCACCAAAATCAACAACTTTTTCTTTTCAATTGGATTTTTGTATTGATATTGTCAAACGGTTTCATGGTCATCTGATTGTAATTTTGTTTCAAAGTTATTGTTATTGATCAAATCAGTAGGCGTTGTTTCAATTTTTAGGTTTAATTAGATTTTTTTTGGAAGGAAGATACTTCTTGTTTATGCTTTTGTGATGAAAATCATTGCTTTATGCAGGGAAAAAAAAAACAAAAAAGAGTTTTCTTTTGGTTTTATGAAATTTCGTATGGTTGTTGTTGTTCTAATTTGGGAAGTTTTTCCCTGTTCATTTCATATGCGTTTTTTGAACTTCATGTTGTTTTCGTGTTTGATTGCAGACCGTTGTCCTTAAGGTTGCTATGTCATGTCAAGGCTGTGTTGGAGCAGTCAAGAGAGTTTTGGGCAAAATGGAAGGTTTGTAGTTATTCATTTCGTTTCCCAATATTTCATACGAAACTTATGTTTGTGGTTTCTTTTAAAGGTTCTGTTTTTATTAAGATGAATCTTATATGATGGTAAATTATGCATTGAGACTCGGTATGCCTGGTCGTTTCATCTGATTTAATCATATCTTGTATTAGTCAATGCTTTGATTAGCTGGTATCTGTTGATGGTTAGGATTCAGTTTTGTTTGTAAGGTGTTAGTTGTTGTTAGATTGCCCAGTTTGATAACAGTAGGCACTATGTTTTCCATGTTGATTTTCAGGTGTGGATTCATATGATATTGATTTGAAGGAGCAAAAGGTGACTGTGAAGGGTAATGTGCAGCCTGATGCTGTTCTCCAGACTGTATCAAAGACCGGGAAGAAGACTACTTTCTGGGAAGAGGAAAAACCAGCACCACCTGCCGAGCCAGAAGAGAAGCCCGCTGAAGCTGTGGCTGCTGCTTAATGCTCTTGACCTTTTGGTTATCGGGAGAATCTGTTTTTAATGGGTTAAACCTTGGTGAATTACTATGAATTATTGTGGACTGTCAAATATGTAGTTATTTCATCTTTGAAGCAGCAATAACTTCTCTGAGTGTTCTTCTTCTGCATTATCATCTAAATGGAATATGGGCTTCTTGTGATATTTTCTTTTCTCTGTCCACCATTTAATTTCAATTTGTTTTTATCTGGGTGATTTCAAGTTTGTGCAATATGTGATTATTAAAACATGGCCACAGGTTCTATTAGCAGCTACGAAATAAATCTTCGAATCACTCGAGATATTTTAATGAGTACCTATCTTTGATATTGCTGATGCCTGCAGAGTTAAATTCAGAATGGTTGACCTATCTTTGATATTGCTGATGCCTGCAGAGTTAAATTCAGAATGGTTGTTAAATTGTTCATCAGTCAGATGAGCATGTCATTTATATTATAATATTAAATTTATGCTACCTGAAGGGTAGATGTGAATTTGCTAAGAATTGAAAATATCAGTTGTGCAACAGCTATAGTATGAAGATGCAGATGCTGAGTGGATTGTCTAAATTACATTAATGATGGTTAATGTTGCTGAAAATATGCCATGACATGGAAACAAAGCCTGCGGACCTTATTTGTAATGGAGTTAATGCTCTGCCTCTTGTAAACATTTTTGTGTTGAACTTTATGGCTTGCGATGGAGAAAAAAACTTAGGTGGGACACTATGTCTCCATCTTAATTTTTCCATGCACATAGGCATTTCTTTTCTCTTTTCTGTAATTAACCATAACCATGATCAGTTCATCAATACACCTAACGCACCTAGGACTTTNCCCAGTAAGGGGTTCTTGTGTATGGGCCCGGTGCTGGACACCCTGTGGAAATGCTCCTAGTGCTTTTTATCGTTTACTCAATACGACACGATGAGTGATTGTGAGTCTACCATACAAACGGTTATCTCTTGGGAAGAATCTATACTCGGAGCTCAACGTGCATGTCAATATCATGGCAAATTACTCGAGCTCTGAGAAATGTAAAAGGTTCCTGCTAAGGTACACTGGTATGTCTTGTGTTATATTATTTTATAATATATATTTTTTGTAACCTAAACTGGGATGTGCATAATTTTGATATTATAGTTCTTATAATTTCACTTCGATTTGTAGTATGAAACAGTATGTGCGTATATATATATATATTTTTTACGTAAATAGTCTGAAATATAAGATCGATAAAAGAAGTATTATGTAAAATACTATTATTTTTTAGTTATAATTCCAAATGACAAAAAGCCCAGGTTTACAGCAAAGCACATGCATGCTTTCAATGTTTAATTAGATATGTCAACGAACCTTCAGCTCTTTCTGAATGTCATTCTCTCGTCTTCTTCGCCTTCTTGGCAACGCAAAATGCATTCCANAAAGGCCGAGCACTCCATGCCAAGATGATCATATCTGGGTTTCACCCAGATATATACACAAACAACCATTTGCTATCAATGTACCTGAAGTTCAAACGCGTTGATGACGCTAAAAAAGTGTTCGATGAAATGCCTGAGCGAAATGTCATAACTTGGAGTTCATTAATTTCAGGGTTTTCTCAAATGGGTATGTCTAAACAAGCGTTAGCTTGCTTTAGATTAATGGTTTGTGGTGGTTTTGAGCCAAACTATTACACCTATGTCGGTGCTGTTTCTGCTTGTGCCAGTGTAGGTGATGCAAGAAATGGTAAGGAGATTCATGGGAGGATGTATAGGAGTGGATTGGAGTTGAATAGTCATGTTAGTAACTGCTTGATCAATATGTATGGGAAGTGTGGTTTGTTGAGGTCAGCTCAGTTAGTGTTTGATGCAACTTTGGAGCCAAATTCGATTTCTTGGACTTCACTTTTGTCTAGTTATTGTCAGTTTGGTGAAAATGTGCATGGTTTGAAGGTTTTTGTGTTGTCTAGGAAGGCAGGAATGGAAGTTAATGAATTTTCTTGCGCTACTATATTGGGTGCTTGTGCTATATTAGAGAACCTGAGGGTTGGCATGCAAATTCATGCTTCAGTATTAAAGTGTGCCCTTGAATTTGATAAGTTTGTTCTGACAGGGTTGATTACGTATTATGCAAAGTGCGGAGAATTGGACTTAGCTGGTCGGGTATTTTCAGAGGTACAGCAGCCAGATTTGTCAGCTTGGACTGCATTAATAGGAGGACACGTTCAACTAGGCAAAGGAGAGGAAGCCATTGATCTTTTTCTCAAGTTCTATTCTTCAGGCCTTGTACCTAGTGAAAGAACATTTTCGTCTGTGCTTGGAGCCTTTTCCAATGTTAAAAATATTGAAGCTGGGAAACAACTTCATTCTTTGATCATTAAAATGGGATTCATTTCGTTTACTTTTGTTGGCAACGCAGTTCTGGACTTCTACTCAAAATGTGAACTTATTGAGGAATCGATAAAAACTTTTGAAGAAATGGAGTGGCACGATGTTGTCTCATGGAACACACTCATGTCTGGGCACATTGGTTTGGGTTATTTTGAGGAAGCCATTGAGCTTCTCAAGGATATGCTTTTTGAAGAACATCATCCCAATTTTTACACTTATTCGAGCATTTTGAGTATTTGTGGTGATATCCCAGCTATTGAATGGGGCAAGCAAACGCATTGCTGCATTATAAAACCTGGATTTTACTCCAATGTGGTTGTTGGCAGTGCCCTCATAGATATGTATGCAAAATCTGGAAGACTGATTGATGCCCGGAAAGTTTTTGATAATCTACCTTCAAAGAACTTGGTTTCTTGGAATTCTATGATTGTGGGATATGCTCAACATGGATTAGGAAGAGAAGCATTGGAAATCTATAGCTTGATGCAGATAAATAAAATCAAACCTGATAATATTACATTTATTGGGGTATTATCCGCCTGTGGACATGTTGGATATGTGGAAGAAGGATGGCATCATTTTAATTCGATGATCAATGACCACTCTATTGCCCCAAGGATGGATCATATAGCTTCAATGGTCAACCTTTTTGCCCGTAGAGGACAGACAAGAAGAGCTTATGAATTCATAAAGAGTTCCCCTATAGAGCCTGATAAGGTTGTTTGGCGATGTCTCTTGTCGGGTTGCAGAATGCACAAAGACTTAGTTCTAGGAAGTTATGCTGCAGAGAAGATTTTGAGTGTAGATCCAGAAGATACTTCAGCTCATATCATGCTATCAAACATATATGCAGAGGCCAAAATGTGGAATCAAACAGCCCAATTGAGAAAAATAATGAAAGAAAAAGCATTGAAGAAAGATACTGGATATAGCTGGACTGAGCTAAAAAACAAAATACATTACTTCTCTGCAAGTCCTTCCGCACAATTTCAAGGAATTGATCTGCATGAAATTATGAATGGAATGACAGCCCAATTAATTGATGCAGGATATGGACCTGATACTATGTTCTTATTCCACTGTGAGAAGTAAGCCAAGAATGTTGAAAGGATTATTCAGTGATTCGGTATTTCTATTCACTGGTTCATTTACATTTAAGAAAAGAGGCCACACAAACTCATTGTAGCTGAGATTTATATCAAATGGATGACATGCAAAATAGAGGGATCTACAGTTTAGGAAGTACAGGTAAGAATATTGCTGACAACATGAATTCTTAAAAACGACGTCACATGACTACACATAATCTTTTAAAGGATGTGGGATCGACTTGAAGTTCAGACACTGATGGTGTTGGGGAATTCCTGGGTGAGAGTTTGACATATTCCAGGGCTTCTGCTCTTAACTTCTGAGGGTAATCTGCAATACAACCAATCCTTGGGCCTGCTCCTGTTGACCATGTGAATGATATTTGGTGCCCTAATTGATATGAATTCACTTCCTTTTTGGATTGGATCCTCTGCAATATCTCCTTCTTTGGCACACTTGTTCTTGGGCTCTGCAGATCGCTGGATAAGTTTCTTTTGTAACTTCTAGTTCTTTCAGTTTGAGCATATGTAGATGAGTGGAAGAGTTGTTTTTTCTCAGTTACACCAGAAACTTGTGGTTTGGATGGTTCACGATCTCTCATTTTTACAAGTTTGCTTTGATCTTGAGCTGATTTTCTGGTGTCACTTCTCTCATTATCTTCAGTAGGTGCAAGTACCTGTCTAAAAATGGGAGAAATCAGAAAAAGGATGGAATAGAAACTCTTTAGTATCTTGCAGATATTTTGCACATTTTACGGGCTGTGGAATATCGGGAAACATGGGTCCATGGAAGAACAAATTTACAAAGGTAAAACTAATGACCCCTAATATCCTGAAAGTAGAAAGAGCTCAATTTACTAACCACAAATCTCCATTTCAACTGCACGTTTTCAATTTAGCAATGACTTCCTGGAGAATAGATTCATATAACAA
Organism: Bursera palmeri; assembly: GCA_026225775.1. NCBI lineage: Eukaryota > Viridiplantae > Streptophyta > Magnoliopsida > Sapindales > Burseraceae > Bursera > Bursera palmeri. Next base: position 10,595 of record JANKKB010002328.1, read on the forward strand.
TATGGAATGCAAGTTGCATACCTGAATTACATCAATATTGACTCCATTCTCCTTTAGGAAGGCCAAGAAGCAGCCAAGGTTCTCATTAGTTGGACGATAATGCCCACTGTATGCTGATATAGACTGAAAGTCATGAGGACATGTTCTCAATTCAGTTGTAAGAGATTTATAACTCTTTGCCAACCAATATATGAAGTATGAAGTAATATGAAGTAAATTAAAAAGAGATGCTTGGCAGTTTTTCTTAACCCTACCCAAACTAATATGAAGCATATTATCTCTATGCGAGATCTTTTTCTTAAGACGTAAAAACATGCATCATACATAATCAGTGCATTTGATCTTGGATTTTGGTTGACTAAAATAATTGCATAATGTTAAGCTGGAGATATGGGAACTGTCAGCAGTGTAATCTTGTTTCAGTTTTTGCAATGAATTTTATACCGAGGCATCATAGGTAACCTAGACCGTATGGCTTTAGTTCATGAATCATGAGTTCGTATTACATATCAAGAAGAATCATATGATAGGTTTTCATTGAGAACATGGAAATTTGATTGCCTGTGCTTACAGATTTTACAAAAAACTTAATCATGCTTAGCAATGAATTTAAGGGCAAGCTGATTCATATAACCTAAAAGCTTCCTTGTCATTATTTTGCAATAATATGCTTCAGGTGTAAATTACAGGGTAGCAAATTTTGTAATGTAATGTGTCCCTTCCCATTCTCTGATGCAAATGCGAAATCATGATATGCAGTTTATTTAATAATCTAGATTTTGTTTCTCATGCATTTCTAGGTTTCTGTTTCAGATAGTTTAAGTGAGAGTTAATAGTGACAGCTAGAGTTTTATACCCTGAGCTTCCCATGTTCTGTCATAAGTCTTCCTGCCGCCAAAGTTGCCCCTCCTGCGAGGAAGCTGGAATGATGAAATAATCCCTTCTGTTTCTGATTGCAGAAGAAAAGGCATTAACCTTTAGTTCGTAAAGAGTTGTACTACTGCTGCAAGTTGGAGAAAATTCATCAAACATTTGGTGCAGTTTCTGAATCAAGTCTTACCTCGCCTGCATAAAGTTTTTTTGAGGTGCTCATCACAAAAATCCATTTTGAACCTTGCAATCCATGATTTGTGTGGAGAAGTTTCCCAGTTTGTTTGTGCACCAGTATCCCTCCAACAATGATGTAATGGTACTGTTCCCTCTCTTGCTTACATGATAGGTGATAATAAACAGCATGTAAAAAAGTTAGAAAAGCCAGGTAGGAGCTAGCACTCTGATGAGCTCATTCCTTTGTGTTTGAAACCTATCTTGTGTGATTGAACCATTACAGATAATTAAACCCTAAACATTATTCTGGTTATGAAATTTGATGTAATAATCTTTCATGAAATTCTAAAGATGATCATGCATGCGTATCATGAATTGGAAGACCATGATAACTTTTTTTTTCGCTGTTAGATTACTATGGAATGATTTTATTTTATTTTTCCAAAAAGTAAAAAATTGTCCAAACTCTAGTAGAATTTGTACTCTTTATACATACATACATACATATATATGTGTATATATACATGTATATATACACATATATATATGTGTATATATATACATGTATATATACACATATATATGTGTATATATATATATTATGTATATAACCAAACACCCTACCTCGCCATTCACAAATACAAAATAAATAGATCCTTATCCGTAAACCTCTTATTCTGCTACAAATGAATCCAACCAACTACACTATTCCCTTGCAGATGTAAAATTTGGACTTTCTTGTT